>CM022954.1:22717614-22916913 GCA_012931725.1 Litsea cubeba | reverse complement strand
GGCAGTTTGTAAACGCCTGGACTTTTGGGTTGAAAATACCCCTTTCTCGTTCAAAGGAAAGTGTCCAGTGGTATGCATTATTTAATACAGTAGGGACATTTCACAAATTGAAACGAAAAGCAGGGACATTTGGGCATTCTAAAGTAATCAAAACTTTTTCCCTTCATCACATTCGGAAGAGATGAGAAAGAAGTGGAACGGTTAGTAAGATGTTATAAACGGGCAATTTGGAGAAGTGTTTAGTGGGATCTACCTATCTAAAATCTGATCCCATCAAAGTAAATAGTCTCATCTGTTATTGGACCTTTCCAAAATTTTCCTCAATAGGAGTTGGGCCATCACTTAATTGAGCTAATGGAAAACTTGAAATTCATAATCGAACGGGAACGGTGGGCCCAACTCTTAGTAAGGTAAAAATTTGAACAGGCCATAAAATATAAGGACATTTAATATGATTAGGTCAGATTTTCCTAGGTGGCCATGGATGACTTTCAAAAGTTCTGGATGTGTATGTGGCATTGCCCATGTATGATAACGCTTAATAAACTGTAATGTTTCAAATCATTCAAAATCCATGTCTTCTTTCTTCGGATACTATAAGGGCACAAAACGCTCATTCTTCAAGGGGGGCAGTTTGTAGAACTCTCTCTCTCGCTCTCTCTATCTCTCTCTCTCTCTCTCTCTCTCTCCCTTTCTCTCTCTCTCTTACTATATGTATGTATGTATGGTTCAATTCTAGGGCATGAACATTCAGATATCATTTTTCTGAATATTAATAAATTGGGAATTACTATTCCTTCTCTCCTTGGTCTAGTGTTATCCTTGGATTGAGAAGACTCCCTTAAGGTCAGTTTTGTAGTTAATTTAGTTCCTTGTTATTTATTTTGCAATTATGAATTTTCTGCAACTGTTTCGGATTTTTATGGTTTAATTAATTCTGGACCCTCAACATTTCGATTTAACTAATTGGATCTACGTCATATTTTCAATCTATGTTTCGAAGTTTCCTTTTCCCCCTTTGTTATGGGGGTTTATGGGTCAGTTGGGTGAACTTTGAACATTTTTATGGTTTTGTAGCTGTACTTCCATTTTTATGCCATTTCCCCTTTTTTCTTGATTTTTGGAACTTTATAATTAACAAACCGTCTTATGTTCTTCATAGATTCGTGGCTTAGCATGGCCCGCGATTCTTGTTGGCATGGTTGCTCAAAGTGCAAGGTATCATTATATGACGCTTTTTCTACCCCTTTAGTAATTATCTGCAATCAAAACATACATGGTTAGATAATAATGCATTGGTTGCTCCATTGTCATAGGGCTATTTTAAATATTGATATAATGATGCCATCCAGGACCATGGATGAAAATAGCGGTAGCGGCGGGCGTAGCGGCCCGCCGCCAAAACGCTACGAAGCGGGGGATACGTAGCGTAGCGGGGATACGGAGCGGCGTAGCAGTGCGATTTGAAAAATCGCCCAAAAAAAATCTGAAAAAATTCCAGAAAATCCAGAAAATTGTAAAATGAAAGAATATGTGGTTCTTTTGCAAAAGTAAGTAATAAAAGGGGGGGAGTAGCGGTGCCCTCAATATATGAAGTCCTGTATCGCTGTATAAATAAAAATAGAAATATAGTAATTATTAGTTTTTCACATGTATTCATGTTTCTTAGTCATAATAATTTAGAAAGTAATGGAAAACTCATAAAAAAAACTAGAATATGAAATAAAGCATAAGACTTAAGAGTTAGATCATTACTCATTACTCATTAGTGAACATTGAACAATCAAATATCAATACTTCAACATCCAAGGTTCAAATTCAATCAAGTGAATGAACTATGAAGCGATCAACAATCAACATTCAACACCAATTTAGAAATGATAGAGTAGAGAGTTAGTGAAGGAAATAGGATTAGGAATACCTTAATCACCACCAAAGGAATGTCTACCAAGATTCAAGGCGCCATGGTTATCCATCATCATCATCATTGTTTCATTTCTATTGGCACCATATTGAATTTGATATTGATGAGCATTGGCATCCACAATTCCAAAGAAGGCAGCCGGATCATCATAGGAAATTGGAGGTGGAGGTGGATGTCTACCATATTGCGTGTTTCACCATCACCATATGAGTAGGACCCTGAAGTTGAAGACTGTTCTTGTCCTTGTACTTGACCATATGGAAAATAATGTGAGGGTCCTTGTCCACTGTAACTAGGGTTCCACGAATCAGTCCATGATGCTGCTTGTTGTCCTCCAACATCTCCACCCATATTTCCTTGCTCATTACCACCTCCAACCCCAGGTGGTGAGTCTCTTCGGCGCCGTTGATAACCACGGCTTGGATCAAATCTTCCAGATGGTAACTCCCGTACTTCCTCTACCGGACCGACATCATCTTCATCATGTTGGTAGTATTCACTAGTACCACCTGTCCCACTGTCTCCTCCTACATCTCCTCCACCATGGCTACTCGAAGAGACGGTGGGTGGAACTAGCTTTCTCAGAAGATCCAATAGTTGCAGGTTCTTTCCCACTCCTCGTCCTACTGGACCTGGTACTAGTACCTTCTCCTTGAGGTGGCTGGCCTTTTGCAGGTGCCTCACCTATATCCTCATCTATCAACTCTTGAATCGTTCCTTGAAACCCAGGATCTGAATCTAGCAGTGGATCCTCTATCTCGGCTAGCCATGGGAGTAAGGGATCGTCATCTCTGAATATGTATCCAAATTAATAGGACAATAAGCAGGATCATCCCTTGCTTTTCTCTCCCTAGTTCTGTTTCTCAACTTCAAATTGTAATGACAGTATACAAGCTTGTTGAGTTTCTGCATGGTAAGCCGATTCCTGGCCTTCGTGTGGATCAAAGAGAAAGTGCTCCAATTCCTCTCACAGTTGGAAGATGTTGTAGTTTGACTAAGGATGCGAATAGCCGCTCTCCTTAGATGTGGAGAACTCTCTCCATAATTCATCCACCAATCAGCTGAAATGCAAAAATATATATATATATATAGATATTCGTAACCATCTAGTCCTTCTAATCAATTAAGATAAATAGATCAAGACTATTGGGTGGGGTCTTTGTTCATAGTCATACCAGGTGGGATCCTTCCAATCGATCGTATCACAAGAGGGTCAGCAAAGGTTCTTCCTTTGTGTATACATAGATATCTACAATGTGAAAATTAGAAATAAGTCAGTCAACCCCTACAGCATGTATGGCAATTGGCACTTGGCAGCATAATTAAATTCTCTTTAAGTAACCACCCACTAACCTCTTGTACGGCATCAACTTGATCATCTGCGCTTAACAATCTCTTCAATACCTCCCGTAATCCTACCCGCAAGTCTGTATCTATTGCTTCGGTGTGTAGTTCGGCATTTTGGTAATAGAATTCGGGATTCAAAAAATAACCTACATTAAAAATATGTAGAATGTACTGTGAGCAAACAATATAATAAATACATTAGTTAGGAAAACAAAAGAGTATCACTATCAAAGATATATATTAATACCTGCAGCATGCAATGGATGGTGCAACTGATCGTTCCAACGGGCATCAATAATGTCTATATTTCTGATGATATCTAACATTTTCCATAATGGCTCGTTTTGCCCGATCCATTGCTTCATATATAAAGCCTATTGTCGGCTTGTCATCATCATCTACAAGACGCAACACTTTAACTAAAGGCTCAAAAACCTTTAATACTTCTTCACTTTCTTCCAAATTTATTGTCCCTCATCAAGTTTGGGACTTCAAACTCCGGACCATGAGTTGCATTGCCCCATTTCGAACGAAGCCATTCTTCCGATGCAAACATCTGAATCAGCTCCGTTTAAACCTTACAAGGCTTTCCATAGCCAGAAAATGGGTTGCAAACCTAGTTAATCCTGGACGCAGCAAGGCATGGTTATTTGTGTGTCTTTTCATCAAGCTTAACACCCATGAATGATCATATATAAGTCTTGTAATTCCTCTACATGCCTTGATCAATGAAGCCACTTTTGTCTTCCTTCCAATCTCTTCCAATATGAGATCTACGCAGTGTGCTGCACATGGGGTCCAGAATAAATGTTCCCTCTTGTCCATCAACATCTTACCAGCTGCCTTGAAATTGGCACCATTATCTGTAACAATTTGTACAACATGCTCCTCTCCCACACTCTACAATTTTATCCATAAGAGTGATATATATACGGCATCCGTCTATGTTCAGTTGCATCAACGGACTTCAAAGACGGTCCGAGCGACTGAATACACCAAAAAGTTTATTAATTGTGTTTGAGTGCCGTGGTCCACCCGTCACACATGATGGTAACACCATTCTGTTGCCACATGGGCCTAAACTTTTTCACCCATTCTTTTATTTCTCTATATTCTTCTTCAAGGTATTTAGTGCCCACATCATATACGGAGGGTGCCTGTATACCCCGCCCAGCTTCGGCGGCAACATCAAGAATAGTCTGAAAATATGGGGAATCTACTTCTGTAGGTGGTATGTTCTGTGAATTAGCCATTTGCTGTAGCTTTGGCTAACCTATCTCTTGCAGCCTTCATTACCCCTTTCACAACACTCGATATTTTTGGTTGTTTAGCTCCCTCTTTTCTATGTGCTAGAGGATCAACAGGGGGAGGAACTGCTCTTCTAGTAGAGATAACTTCTACGTCAACATCCCGTTCCCGAGTGCTAAATGCCCTACGCATAGCCCCCCCCAATGCCCTTGCCCCTGCTTGGGACAGCAGATGATGAGCCTCCTGCATCATAAAATTTGCTTCCAGCAAATGAACGACGTCCATATTCTTCTTGTTGACTCATGATGGACTCTCGGCGTGCAGCCTCCATTTGTGCATCTTCCTCCTCATCAAAGTATTCATCCCCAAATACTTCATAACGAGCGGCATCAACATCTTGCCGCCTCTTTTCTTTTATCTCTACTTTTCTAGCTTTGTTTTGGCTAAGCAAAGCTTTCATTTGTTCCTTTACTTCCCTTGGTACTTCGGTACAACCTGCAACTTTACCAGAAATATGGCCCAAGTGCTGCTTGAATCTTGTAATGCCCCATTGGTCACTTTCCCACAAAACTTGCATTTGATTTTCAACCTGTTATTATCAACTGCCTCACCAAAGCTCCATGCGGGATCAATATCACGAGGCATTTTCACTTATCAATAGAAGATTGAATACCTGGATATAAATAATTAAATATGAACAAGTAGTATGTTAAAAATTAAAAAAACAAAGAAACATATTAGAGGAAACATATATCTAACGCTTAGGAATCATTATCTTGACATTTAATTGGTATTCATTACTTAAAGTATAATTTTTTTCAAAAATTTAAAAAATCCGAAAATAAGAAAATAAATTAGAATTAGGAAAAGACAAAGATATGTTGGATTGATCTATGCCAAACATAGATATACAATGAGGAGCATTTTTCAATACATTTGATTGGCATTCCATTATTAAAAATATTTTTTTTCAAAAATAACAAAAATCCGAAATTAAAAATAAAAAAAGTAAAAAACACAAGCAATATATGTTGGAATGATCTATGGAAAACATAAATATCAAATGTAGGAACCATTTTCAAGACATTTGATTGGTATTCAAATATTAAAAATATTTTTTTTTCAAAGAATAATAAATCCGAATAAAAAATAGAAAAAAAAAACAAACATTCAAAATGTGATGGATTGATCTATGGGGAACATAGATCTATCATTTAGAATGCATTTCCAAGTGGTTTAATGGGTTGTCCATGAGTATTCACATTTTTTTTTTCAAAAAATAAATAAATCCGAAAATAAAAAATAGAAAAAAATCAACAAACATTCAAATGTGATGGATTGATCTATGGGGAACATAGATCTATCATTTAGAATGCATTTCCAAGTGGTTTCATGGGTTGTCCATGAGTATTCACTTTTTTTTTCAAAAGATAAATAAATCCGAAATAAAAAAAGAGAAAAATCAATAAACATTCAAAATGTGATGGATTGATCTATGGGAAACATAGATCTATCATTTAGAATGCATTTCCAAGTGATTTCATGGGTTGTCCTGAGTATTTACATTTTTTTTTCAAAAAATAAATAAATCCGAAATAAAAATAGAGAAAAATCAATAATCATTCAAAATGTGATGGATTGATTTATGAGAAACATAGATCTATCATTTAGAATGCATTTCCAAGTGGTTCATGGGTTGTCCATGAGTATTCACATTTTTTTTCAAAAAATAAACAATTCCGAAAAAATAAAAATAGAAAAAAAATAAAAATAAAAATAAGTGTGCATGATGAAAGGGAAACATGGATCTCATCATATTACAAGACAAGGAAGCATTTTATAGTACTTAGACTCTTAGAAAGACATGAATAGATGAGCTCAAAAGTTAAAAGACTAGAAAAAAATCCAAAAGAAAAACATACCTAGATGGAATGGAAGCTTGGGCCTTGGATCTTGTAATAGTTTGTGTTTGATTCCTTCCAATTGATGTTAAACACTTGTCTTGTAGTAAAATCTTGAAAATGAGTTGAAAATTTGGAGTTGGGAGGCTCTCACAGCAGTGACGAGGGAGTTACTTGACAAAAATAGTGAAAAAGGAATGCGAGGGCTGGTTGGGAAGGAGGGGGGGCTTTTTATACCCCCAGCCGCAACGTAGCGGCCGCTACGTTTTGTGGCGGCCGCTACAGATATTATCGGCCGCCACGGCCGATACGGGTGCGATACGGTCGTGGCGGCCGCTATTTACACGAGTCCGCCACGCCCGATTTATCGGCCGCTACGTAGCTATTTTCAACCTTGTCGAGGACTGTTTGGATTGGATTGATTGACAAGAGTCTGCAATACAGTTGAAAGGTGCTCAGTGTCACAGCCACTAGGGTGCAGGTTCAAGTCATGTTACCGTTAAAATATATATATTATATATAAAGAAGAAGAAAACATGGAAAAGATTGTTTGGATTGGTTTCCCTGAACCTAAACCACAATAAGAACAATGAATACAAGGGAAACCAAGAGATTCATTTAAATAGTCTGAGAAAGTGTTGGTTGATATTCCACCATAAAAAAAAACTGATAGCAAACATGTCAAACCCTAGCTTGAAGTTAATAAAATATCCTCTGAATTAATGAAGAATTGAATAGACAACCAGCCCCATTATTGTGTATTTATAGGGTTCTTAACACAATGATGCCCTAAACTTAATCTTGTCCGTTGGATTTCACATTAGATGTTTTCATCCTAGCCACAATAAGTATTGTAAATGAAAAATGGCAATGGTATTCTTACAGCTTGAGTGAAACAAAATAAAAGGAATTACAATTATAACAGAAAAAAAAAACAAAAGCTTGCTAGCAATCCTGTATGCATAGTCACACGGTTGAACATTGTCACAATCATGATTTGCTACATATTAAGTATTTGATTTGACCATCCTGGCTCTTTTCATTCCAGCTTTCTGTAGACTCTTCTACCAATGCAAAGACAAGGTCAATCTGTCTGGTTGAGAAGAAGTCATCTTCCTTAACAACATCTACAAACAATGATTCGCCTTTCTCTGGTGTACGATCTTCCATGTTGAAGACATTAGAAATCCTAACTTGAGTAGAAGATTTACTCTTCTAAGCATTTTCATTGATCTTCTATAGAACGGACATGATCAATCATCATCATCATCATTATATATTATATATTATATACTATATATTATATATTATTATTATTTTTTTCTAAAATATGCGCATCTAGGAAATCTGGGTTTCTGTTGTGACAAAAGATGTTCCACGTGACTTGCTCATCTATATCCTTGTATGTCCTTCTATTCACATCCCACCAGTGTTCTGCCTCACCCCCCTGAAGCATGAATGTGGCTAAGGTGACCTTTTGATGTTCGGAGCACTCCAAGACATCGTAGATCTTTTCCAACTGATGCTTGATTCCATTTATCCACCTCCATTGGGTCCGTGGACCCAGCAAAGTGTGTGGGACCGAGGATGGTCAGAATGGTTCCTACTGGATCTGGTTGAAGAGTATATATCTGGAAATGAAGTGTGTGACCCGTCACAACTGTTTTTTTTTTTTTTTCTTTTTTTTTTTTGTCACAGTAATTGCAATTGGCAAAAACTTTGCCAGTTGCCTGTCCAACCTAGCTTGGATAAAGGAGGGTTGCGTTATGTAGGTTGACAGCCAATGTAGAATTTTGTGACAACCCAAACATCAATTCTTGAATGATGAGTAGTTGCAGGTAGGTAACAGTAAAGGTCTGATGTGGTTGCGATGCTGTATAAACATCTAGCCAATGGAGTTGCTGCTTTGTTGAAATATGTTTGGCCAGCGTTACTACAGTATTTGCGGCTGTTCTTGGAGTGCATTAGATCATATTATCGGATGTGGTGGTTTGCTGAGAGTTTTGGAAATATTAGCATGGTTCCCTCCTATGGAGGTCCATGGCCATCCCAAATTTACCACAAATTAATGCAAATAAGCTCCTAGGGTTTCTAACATCATGATTGATTATATTCCAAGCATTCTTTCCATGCATTCATACACATAATGGTAAAACAACTCAGGAACAATCACTAGTTGTCTAAGACAAATCTGAAACCCTAATAAACAACTACAAAAAATAGTAAAACAATGCTAGAATCTGAATTCAGCAAACCATAGTGTGAAAGCGACCTTAAACACCCCAATTCATCAACCCTAGAGGATCCGAAGCCTAGGAGACACCATGGCCAAACCATGTTCGGCCAGTTAACACAAGTGACACAAAGCCCCCAGGCCCAGGCCCGGGCCCATTCATTGTAACAAATCAACCTATCACGACCCAAATTCTGGGGCCCTGTCAGATCTCCGGATCGTGATAACTTGGCAATATTTACCATATATTCATCAAATAATTCTCACAAGTGTTTGGCATTTAAATCAAACTATAATTTCAATTAATCGATAATTTATGAATACTCATACTTTAATATGTCCTGTCTGAATCAATAATGTGCTAAAACATTAAATAAATTTCCTAAGCAAGGGTTAATCCCCTTATCAACTAATTTAACTTTTCTCGTTCTCTCTTGTCAGCCACGCATGCCGAAATCTACGTGCTGAACATCGTTCTACTCTGTCCCACCCGCAATGTGATTACTGAAGGGGGCACACAATATCAGTATTACTGGTGAATGAATATTCCTAATTACACAAGTCACATATAGCATAACATCACATAATTCAACAAATCTGAATCAATATTCAAATATAATTAAAAGTTCTTTAACATACAAATCCGTGCCCATGCACGTTACCACGCCTCAAAGGCCTTATCGTATACATGTATACCGGTCACCATGACCCTGTCTCATCAGACACGTCCACCAAGGACCAACCATCATAATGGCCACTCACGTCCACTAAGGACCAGCCATCATAATGGCCATTCACGTCCACCAAGGACCAGCCGCTATAACGGCCACCATGGCCCGAAGCCATCAATCATCCGGACACAAGTCCAACATCCCAAATCAGAGACCCAGTGCACAATATCTCATAATTACATAGCAACTAGAATTCATTATTAATAATTTGCACAAACAGTAGTGTGGACCCAACCCATACTTCACTGGTTGCTGCCCCACTTCTCATCATAATTGGTATTGAGTGGTATAGTGGGCCCACACTATTTGTAACACAACCTTACATAATAATAAACAATCACAGTTAACTAAACATAGTTAATTGATCACAAAACTTCAATTCACCTAAGTAAGAAAGTTAATTATTATTTCTACACAGATTCCCGGTCTATCTCCATAAATAGACTCTCTTCCAGAACTCATCTTCCTGCACAGAACACAAACAATAGATAGTTCGCGTTTGAACCTCTTGGTAAAAATCCAGTGGGTCCCACTTGGCTAAACCAAGATCAGACCTCGAGGTCACTGTCGCCCCAGGGTAAACCCTCAACCCATTGGATCTGATCCATCATCAGATCATATCCTGTGGCCCACAAGTCAGAACTATGTTCTGATAATTTCTGCACTAAGTCACGCCTGGGTTTCTTTGAAACTATTGGACAGTGGGTCCCACTGTTCTCAAACCCTAGATGTCCCTGATCTTTATTGTCGCCCAGGGGTCCTCTTCCTGATGTGGGGTTCTGATCAATGATCAGGGCAAGCAGTGGGTCCCAGTATGGATGTCGACCAAACTGCTCTGTTTCATCAAAGTCACGCCTATATGAATAAAAACAAGTGGATGGTGGCCCAAACAAGGCCCACCTCACATGGGTCCAGGTCCTCCTTGGTCGACCATGGGTCTACTACAGGATCTGTGGACCAGATTTACCATCCAGTGGGCCATGGGTTCCCACAATCCCCAATCGACAATTCTTCACTTTCACGCCCAGACTCTACAATTTCTTGAATCCCTCTGTTACTCAGCCATCTCTGAAGGATTACTAACTGATGAAACAAACTCATTATTTATATAAATCTAACAACAAGACTAACATGGTTTCTTTGACTCAAACATAAGAATTACAACCAATCGATGGTTCAGGGTGTCAGTCACAGTAACATTACAAAACAGTATTCAGCCTTATTAGTAATCTTATGCAATGTTTGGGAACAACTAGGAAGATTCACTCACCTTTGATAAACGATCGTCGCCTTTGCAATATGTGAATGCGAATAGGACATTAGTAGCCTTCCTCTCCTTCCCTTAAATTGCAACCCACAAGACTTTTCTCTCAGAATTTCTCCAAAGAAGATGAATAGGATACCATTGCAGTGGTCGTTGGTTATCATATATATGAAGGGGAGATGGAATTCTAGTCACTTCAAACTTCCTATTTAGAGTTGTTATACAACTCCACTCCTTTCCAAACCCAATCACGTGGAATACTACCAAGTTAATAAAATGCATTACTTCTTATTCCATAATAAGAACTTAACTAAGATACTACCTGGGCCCAGGTAACTCAGGATATTACATACTCCCCTCCTTGGGAAATTTGGTCCTCCAAATTAAAAAATACCTGTGACAAAAAGATCTCCCATGTAGCCTCCTTTGGATCGTGATGTGTCCATAGCACCTTGACTAGTCGGACTGTCCGTCTCCGCAACGCCCTGTCCTTGGTGTCTAAGATTGCAACAGGTCTCTTCTCATATGATAAATTGGGCTGTAGATCCATTGACACGAGATCTAGTACATGAGATGGGTCTGGTTCATATTTCTTCAGCATTGACACATGAAACACATTATGGACGCCAGCTAGCTGTGATGGTAGTTCCAGTTCGTAAGCATTCCCATCGCTCACACGTCCTGTAATCTTGAATGGTCCAATGTATCTCGGGCTGAGCTTTCCTTTCTTGCCAAATCGCATCACTCCCTTCATTGGAGAGACTTTTAGGAATACCGAGTCACCCACCACAAATTCCAATTCTCTTCGGCGTTTGTCAGCATAACTCTTCTAGTGACTCTGAGCAGTCTTTAATATGCCCCGGATTTTGTTAATATTCTCTGTAGAAGTTTGCACCCATTCAGGGCCTAATATTCGTTGATCGCCCACTTCCTCCCAACAAATCGGAGAACGACAGCTCCTGCCATACAGGGCCTCAAAAGGAGCCATCTGGATACTCGAATGATAGCTATTGTTATAAGCAAACTCTGCCAGCGGTAACTGCTCATCCCAACTGTCTCTGAAATCTATGGCACAAGCTCTGAGCATGTCTTCCAGCGTTTGATTTGTTCTTTCCCTCTGCCCGTCTATCTGGGGGTGATATGCAGTGCTAAAACTCAGTTTGGTACCCATAGCCTTTTGTAAGCTTTTCCAAAATTGTGAAACAAACCTAGTATCTCTGTCTGATATAATTGATGCTGGGACGCTATGTAACCTTACAATTTCCCGAACGTATGTTTTGGCCAGTTGTTCCATCGCAGTTTTTCCTTTCAGTGGTAAAAAGTGCGCCGACTTGGTTAACCGATCCACGATTACCCAAATTATTTCATTATGTTTTGAGGTTCTAGGAAACCCTGAAATAAAATCCATAGTGATATGTTCCCATTTCCATTCGGGTATTGGTAACGGCTGCAGTAATCCCCCCGGCTTCCTATGATCAGCCTTCACCTGTTGACAAGTAAAACAACGGCCGACAAATTCAGTAACATCATTTTTCATGCCGACCCACCAAAATCTTATTTTTAAATTCTGATACATCTTAGTGCTCCCCGGATGGATAGTATATCTTGTATGATGGGCTTCCTTCAAAATTTCATCTTTGATTTCGCGAACATTTGGTACACAGAGTCTGCCTCGGCAATATAATATGCCATTAACAATTGAGAAGTCTGGTTTATTGTCCATTTTGTCGAAGATTTCTGCCAATGCTTTATTGTCCCGCTGGTGGTCCTTTATTCTCTGTATTAATTCGGGTTGAACCTTGAAGCTTCCCAATAACACCTTTTTGCCAATAGACCATAAGTTAACATCCAAGTCCTTGATCTCTTCAAGCAGTCTCCTCTCATAGGTTAAACAAGTCATCTGTGCTGATTTCCTGCTTAAGGCATCGGCTACAAACATTCGCCTTTCCTGGATGATAAAATATAGAGAAGTCATAGTCCTTTAGGAATTCCATCCATCTTCGTTGTCTCAAGTTCAACTCCTTCTATGAAAACATGTACTTGAGGCTCTTATGATCGGTATATACCTCAAATTCTTCACCGTAAAGGTAGTGCCTCCAAATTTTTAATGCAAAGACTACAGCCGCTAACTCAAGGTCGTGCGTAGCATAATTTTGTTCATGGACCTTTAGCTGTCTGGAAGCGTACGCAATCACTTTTCCGTGCTGCATGAGAACACACCCTAACCCTTGCAACGACGCATCATAGTAAATAACAAATCCTCCACTTCCAGCGGGGAGGGTGAGTATTGGTGCCGATGTTAGTTTACCTTTCAATGTTCGGAAGCTATCTTCACAGTTCTCATCCCAAGTAAATGAGACATCCTTCCTTGTGAGTCTGGTGAGTGGCCCAGCAATTGTAGAAAATCCTTGCACGAACCGTCGATAATAGCCCGCCAAGCCTAAGAAACTTCGAACTTCTGAAACATTTGCAGGTCGTTTCCAATTCATAACCGCTTCGATTTTTGTAGGGTCTACTGATAATCCTTCTCCTGAAATAATGTGGTCCAAAAAGGTGACTTGTCTTAGCCAAAAATCACACTTGCTTAGCTTGGCATAAAGCTGGTTGTCTCTCAACAGCTGCAAGGAGATACGTAGATGCTCTCCATGTTCTTGCCATTCCTTAGAGTAAATGAGGATATCGTCAATAAATACCACCACAAATTTATCCAAATAGGGTTGAAAAACTTGGTTCATCAGTGCCATGAATGCGTCTGGGGCATTGGTCAAACCGAAAGGCATGACTAAAAACTCGTAGTGACCGTACCGCGTCCGAAACGCCGTCTTGGAAATGTCTCCCTCCCTCACTCTTAGCTGATGGTAGCCGGACCTGAGATCAATCTTGGAAAAGTATTTCGCACCTTGTAATTGGTCAAACAATTCATCAATGCGGGGTAGAGGGTACTTGTTTTTGTCACCTGATTTAACTATCTATAATCAATGCACGTTCTCAGGGTTCCATCCTTCTTCTTCACAAACAACACCAGTGCTCCCCATGGAGACACGCTAGGTCGGATGAATCCCTTGTCTAATAACTCCTCCAATTGATCTTGAGTTCCTTCAGTTCCGCAGGAGCCATTCGATAAGGTGCCTTAGAAATCGGGGCTGTTCCCGGCATTAATTCAATAGTAAAATCGACCTCCCGAATTGGGGGTAAGCCAGGTAAGTCATCCAAAAACACATCGGGAAATTCCTTAACAACGGGGATATCTTCTATTCTTGGTTTCTGTTTATCTTCTGTGATGAAAGCTATAAAGCCTTTACACCCACTCCTCAGTAGCTCACCGGCTTTGATGGCTGAGATAACCATTGACCTAACAGGTCTCCTTTTTCCCACCAAACTAACATTAATAAGTCCCTCCAGGTTAAACCGAACTACTTTGTTAAAGCAATCTAAAATAGCCCGATACCTAGCTAGCCAATCCATTCCCAATATAACATCAAAGTCGTCCATATGTAATACTACCAGATCCGCCGGCATCTGGGCTTGTTCAATTTCTAGCATACAATTATAAAATATGGTTCTAGTACAAATGTGTTCGCCCGTGGGTGTTGACACTACCAAAGCATGAGTCAAAGTTGAGGGGGAGTTTCCTATCTTAGCAGCAAAAGTATGAGAAACAAAAGAGTGCGTGGAACCAGAATCAAATAAAGTACTAGCTTCATGATTGGAAATTAAAACCATACCCTCAACCACATTGTTGGCCGCTTCCGCATCCTGATGAGTCATAGCAAAGACTCCCATTCTGTTGTTGCCCTGCTTGGTTCCCCCCTTGATTGTTCCTGCCTTGATTGTAATGCTGTCCCTGGGGTGGATTCTGCTGATTTCCCCGGTGCTGGTATGTTTGATTCTGTTGATAGTGACGCTGGTTCTGTGGACGCTCTTGTTGACGGTCCTGCTAATTTTGCCTAAATGGTTGTCCTTGTATTTGGTTCTGATTCCTTCCCTGCTTTCTAGGACAGTCCTTAACCTGGTGTCCTTCCTGCCCACAACCGTAACATCCGCCCTTCCGTTTGGTCTGATTTCTCTCCCTAGCCTCCGGACAATCTTTTACCTTATGACCTCCTTTTCCACAACCGAAGCACACACCAGATCTCTTTCGACATTGATTTGTTTCATGGGATCCCTCACAGTGGTTGCAGACTGGTTTAGCTCCAGTTTTCTGTTTCTTGTTGGAAAACTGGTGTTTATAATTATCTGATTTGCCTTCGGTGGACACTAGTTGGGTTTCTCTCTTTATATCCTCAATCGCTTCTTCCGAAACGAAAGCTTTCTTTAAGGCCTCTGCATAAGTCTTCAGCTCATGTAGTTTCACGTCTTTCTTAATGTCTGGTCTAAGACTATTAACAAATCGTTCCAACTTTTCCCCTTCCGTAGCCACTAATGTCTCTGCAAAATGTGACAGTTCAGTGAACTTGAGAGCATACTTGGCTACCGTAAGATTGCCTTGCACTAAGGTTTCAAACTCTCAATTCTTCTGAGCCCTAATATGATTCGGTATAAAATTCTTTATGAATTCCCGCTTGAAGAAAGTCCAGGTGATCTCTGTTTCTTGTCCATTAAATGACCTCTTAGCTGCCTTCCACCATTCCTTTGCGTCGCCTTCTAATTTGAATGCTGCTAGTATGGCTTTTTGATGTTCCGTACATCCCATGACTTCGAAGATGCCTTCCATATGCTCTTCCCATTTGTTTGCATCCCATGGGTTAGTAGTTTCTTCAAAGCACTTTGGGCGAAATTCGTTGAATCTCTTATAGAGTATCCCTCTCACGATTCTTGCCCCCATTATTGCTGCCTTCGCCCGAGCCACCTCTGATATTGCTGTGTCCCTCACCATTCTCACTTTGGTGGTGATGAATAGCGGATATCTGCTCTTGGACCTGCGCATACGCCTTCATAAAACTTTCAAACATTTGCCGGGTGTACTCCGGCATTTCCATATTCCCACTGTTCTGCTGAATATTGTTGTTCCCATTCTCGTTTCCAACAGCGTTATTCATGCCTTAGTTCCTCTGCAGAAGGAAAATTGTGAGTCAAAAGATCAATAACAACATATCTTACTTAGTCTCTACCGTTGACACCCCAACGTCCTCACCCCGTTGGCCTATGGGTTTGCTAATTCTTTTAATTGCCCAAAACCTTATGCTCTGATACCACTTTGTCACGACCCAAATTCTGGGGCCCTGTCAGATCTCCGGATTGTGATAACTTGGCAATATTTACCATATATTCATCAAATAATTCTCACAAGTGTTTGGCATAAATCAAACTATAATTTCAATTAATCGATAATTTATGAATACTCATACTTTAATATGTCCTGTCTGAATCAATAATGTGCTAAAACATTAAATAATTTCCCTAAGCAGGGCTAATCCTCTTATCAAGTAATTTAACTTTTCTCGTTCTCTCTTGTCAGCCACGCATGCCGAAATCTACGTGCTAAACATCGTTCTGCTCTGTCCCACCTGCAACGTGATTACCTGAAGGGGGCAACACAATATCAGTATTACTGGTGAATTAATATTCCTAATTACACAAAGTCACATATAGCATAACATCACATAATTCAACAAATCTGAATCAATATTCAAATATAATTAAAAGTTCTTTGACATACAAATCCGTGCCCATGCACATTACCACGCCTCAAAGGCTTTATCGTATACATGTATACCGGTCACCATGACCCTGTCTCATCAGACACGTCCACCAAGGATGTCACGACCCAAATTCTGGGGCCCTATCAGATCTCTGGATCGTGATAACTTGGCAATATTTACCATATATTCATCAAGTAATTCTCATAAGCATTTGGCATTTAAATCAAACAATAATTTAAATTAATCAATGAGTTATAAATACTCATACTTTAATATGCTATGTCTGCACCAATAATGTAACTAAACATTAAATAAATTTCCCTAAGTACGGGCTAATCCCCTTATCCACTAAATTATCTTTTCTCGTTCTCTCTTGTCAGCCACGCATGCTGAAATCTACGTGCTGAACATCGTTCTGCTCTGTCCCACCAGCAGCATGATTACCTGAAGGGGGTAACACAACATCAGTACTACTGGTGAATGAATATTCCTAATTACACAAATCACATATAATATAACACCACATAGTTCAGCAAGTCTAAATCAATAATCAAATTCTTTCACATTCAAATCCGTGCCCATGCACATTACCACGCCTCAAAGGCCTTATCGTATACATGTATACCGGTCATAATGAACCTGTCTCATCAGACACGTCCACTAAGGACCAGCCATCATAATGGCCACTCACGTCCGCTAAGGACAACGGCCTCCATGGCCCACATGGTCTAATCACCATGCCTAACATAATAAATCTGTATACCAATCATCTCTTCACGTGAACCAAAAATTCTAAGTACACCAGAACTCATCACATATATGACAATATAACTCATAATATTAACATTCAGTAGTGTGGGACCAGTCCCATACAAATCTCTATTTAGATTAGTACCCCACTCCTAATCATAATGGTTTAAGGAATGATATAGGAATGGCCCACCTTCATAGCATAACATACAAATAACATGAATATACTTAACATAGCCAATCTGTACATAAAATCCATCATAACATACATAAAACTCTTAATTAAATCAGATGATCTTAAAATCCAGTGGGTCCCACTTGGCTAACCCAAGATCAGCCCTCAAGTTCATGGTCACCCAAGGGTAAACCCTCAATCCGTGGGATCTGATTCATCATCAGATCATATCCTGGGGTCCATAAATCAAACTAATTATAAATAGAACAGTACACAATATCTAACAAATAGAACAATCCATCAAATTAATCATAATCCTCATAAAACCTCAACTTATCTAAGCATGAATAATAAATTGTAGTGGTACCCAAAGTCTAAGGCTGTCTCCAATTTTAGACTCCTTCCAGACTTCTACTACATACACAGAGTCATAAAGAAATTAGTAACTCACGTCTGAGATTTTTGTGGCTGATGGATGGTGGGGTAGATGGGGTCCACTCCACATGGGACCTTCACTAGGCAGGTCGCCCCTGGGCCCACTTCAAGATGTATGGTATTGATCAATGATCATGTGGGCCCAGTGGTCCCACAGCTCATGTCGACCAAAACTATTCATTAATGCCTGAAATTTTGATGGCCAACAGATATATCATGGATGGGGCCCACTGTGCAAGATGTTCACCTTTACTAGGGTCGACCATGTGTCCCCTTTAGGATGTGTGGTCTTGATTCCAGATCAGACCATGTAGTGAGTCCCACTACCATCATCGACCAGAACAGGAATTTCTCCCCTTTCACGCCTGGAGTTCTTTGAACCTGTTGGACAGTGGGCCCCACTAGTTTAAATTGCAGATGTCCAACTCCTCCAAGGTCGCCCAGGGGATCCTCTAAGAGATGTGTGGTCCTGATCTCAGATCAGGTCCACTGATGGGTCCCACAACTCCTCACATGATCAATTCTGTTCCTTTGACAGAGATATAGTAGTGCATAATTTGCACAGATTCACTATTTGATCTCCTTCTTTCAAACTGAATCATGATCAAAGACCAGATTATTACTGGAAATCCAAACCATCCCATTCCACCATGAAATCCATTACACCCAAAGTTTGAGCATGTTGACCAATTCACAGATAAGAATCCCACAAAAACTGGGTTCCTCAAACATCTACCCATCAACTACAACATGAATTAGAAATCATCGAGGAAGATTCACTCACCTTTGATAAACGATCGTTGCCTTTGAATGCGAATTTGACATCAGCAGCCTTTCTCTCCTCTCCTAAATTGCAATCCACAATACTTTGCTCTCAGACTTTTCTCCAATGAATAGAATATAACAGTAAGGGTCGTTGGTCCTCCATATTTATAAAAGGAAGATGGAATTCTTATTCCTCTCAAACTTCCTATTTAGAGTTGTCATACAACTCTATTCCATTCCAAACCTAGTCACGTGGGATACTTGCTAAGTTACTAAAAGTATTACTTCTACTTCCATTATAACTTGGGCCAAACTATAACTAAGATACTACCTGGGCCAGACTAATCCTAAGCCCAAGTAACTCAGGATATTACAAAGGACCAGCCATCATAATGGCCACTCACGTCCACTAAGGACCAGCCATCATAATGGCCATTCACGTCCACAAAGGACCAGCCGCTATAACGGCCACCATGGCCCGAAGCCATCAATCATCCGGACACAAGTCCAACATCCCAAATCAGAGACCCAGTGCACAATATCTCATAATTACATAGCAACTAGAATTCATTATTAATAATTTGCACAATCAGTAGTGTGGACCCAACCCATACTTCACTGGTTGCTGCCCCATTTCTCATCATAATTGGTATTGAGTGGTATAGTGGGCCCACACTATTTGTAACACAACCTTACATAATAATAAACAATCACAGTCCATTTAGTTAATCACAGTTAACTAAACATAGTTAATTGATCACAAAACTTCAATTCACCTAGTAAGAAAGTTAATTATTATTTCTACACAGATTCCAGGTCTATCTCCATAAATAGACTCTCTTCCAGAACTCATCTTCCTGCACAGAACACAAACAATAGATAGTTCGCGTCTGAACCTCTAGGTAAAAATCCAGTGGGTCCCACTCGGCTAAACCAAGATCAGACCTCGAGGTCACTGTCGCCCCAGGGTAAACCCTCAACCCATTGGATCTGATCTATCATCAGATCATATCCTGTGGCCCACGAGTCAGAACTATGTTCTGATAATTTCTGCACTAAGTCACGCCTGGGTTTCTTTGAAACTATTGGACAATGGGTCCCACTGTTCTCAAACCCTAGATGTCCCTGATCTTTATGGTCGCCCAGGGGTCCTCTTCCTGATGTGGGGTTCTGATCAATGATCAGGGCAAGCAGTGGGTCCCAGTATGGATGTCGACCAAACTGCTCTGTTTCATCAAAGTCACACCTGTATGAATAAAAACAAGTGGATGGTGGCCCAAACAAGGCCCACCTCACATGGGTCCAGGTCCTCCTTGGTCGACCATGGGTCTACTACAGGATCTGTGGACCAGATTTACCATCTAGTGGGCCATGGGTTCCCACAATCCCCAATGGACAATTCTTCACTTTCACGCCCAGACTCTACAATTTCTTGAATCCCTCTGTTACTCAGCCATCTCTGAAGGATTACTAACTGATGAAACAAACTCATTATTTATATAAATCTAACAACAAGACTAACATGGTTTCTTTGACTCAAACATAAGAATTACAACCAATCGATGGTTCAGGGTGTCAGTCACAGTAACATTACAAAACAATATTCAGCCTTATTAGTCATTTTATGCAATGTTTGGGAACAACTAGGAAGATTCACTCACCTTTGATAGACGATCGTCGCCTTTGCAATATGTGAATGCGAATAGGACATTAGTAGCCTTCCTCTCCTTCCCTTAAATTGCAACCCACAAGACTTTTCTCTCAGAATTTCTCCAAGGAAGATGAATAGGATACCATTGTAGTGGTCGGTGGTTATCATATATATAAAGGGGAGATGGAATTCTAGTCATCTCAAACTTCCTATTTAGAGTTGTTATACAACTCCACTCCTTTCCAAACCTAATCACTTGGAATACTACCAAGTTAATAAAAAGCATTACTTCTTATTCCATAATAAGAACTTAACTAAGATACTACCTGGGCCAGACTAATCCTGGGCCCAGGTAACTCAGGATATTACACAACCCATCGTGTGGGATACGTTAGGATATACTCAAATCACTGTAACAGCTTACTTTCCATAACAGATAGATTGTGTTAACATTAAATTGCCTTGATTAAGGCTAAATGAGATTATAGAAGGGAGAGAGGATCATCCATTGAAGGGATCCAATATTTCCACAAATATTATTCTTTATCCATCATCGTGACATGGTATTAGAGCCATTACTGTTCGTGGGAAGTTCTTGAAAACCTGTTGTTTTTAAAACAACTCTTGGGAAAAGCAAACAGATCAAGGATCTGTAATCTTGGCAACAACCAGATCAGGGATCTGCATTTCTTGGAAGCAGACAGACATTGGAAACCTCTTCTGTAGGGAAATGATCAATAGTGGCCCACCTGCGATCATCATGGCGTGTCCCAAAATCCCTACAATAGTGGTCGACTTTCTCTACTGGTAATTTTGGAGATTTTTTTCAACATTTTTCCAAGTTCAGAGGTAGGTCATTTGACCCAACGCAGGGAATTAGGTGCAAAATATAGGTCGCCTGGACCTATTAATTTGTGAAACTGCTCACAGATAGTGCTTCTGTCATTTCTGCACTGTTGTTTGGATTTTCTGCACTGTTTGGCTACCATTTCTGCTTCTGTCTCGTGCTGCACTGTTTGGATTTTGCTATTTTTGGTTTCTGCTGATTGTGTTTGGACTTGCTACTGGGGTAGTTTTTACATCAAGACTTCTCTTCTTCTTGTTTGAAATTACTTGATCAAAAGAAGCCTGTTGATCTAGTAATTTTGAGTTATAATCATGGACAAAAGTGAAACAAAAATTCAATGGGACAAATTATTCATCATGGGCTTTTCAATTTCAAATATACCTTAAGGGGAAAGAGTTATAGGGACTTGTTGACGGGACTAATCCTAAACCTTTAGAGGATGTCAAGGCAGTATCTAAATGGGAAACCAAGGATGCCCAAATCATGACTTGGCTTCTGGGGTTAGTGGATCCACAATACATTTTGAATCTCCAGCCTTATAAAACAGTGAAAGGAATGTTGGACTATCTCAGACAGGTGTATCAACAGGATAACTCAGCCAGACGTTTCCACTTAGAACATGAGCTATCTCAGTTTAATTAAGGGACAATGTCCATTCAAGAATATTACTCTCATTTTATTCGCTTATGGACGGACTGTACCGAGATCATTTACTCAAGTCTACCTGATGCCTCGAATGCGGTGGTTCAAGGCATTCATTCCATTATTCAGCGGGTTCAATTCTTGATGAAACTGAGGTCTGAATTTGAACAAGTTCGTTCAAATCTAATGAGCAGGGTGCCTCCCCCATCTATTGATTCGTGCTTAGGAGAGTTTTTTCGTGAGGAACAATGTCTTACAACCTAAGCTACTCTTCAATAAGCAATTTCTCCAGGACCATTGACTGCTGCGGTGCTGCCTATCTTGCTCTTTCCAAACAGCAAAACAGAGACATGACCAAAGTACAGTGTTATTCTTGTCAGAAGTATGGACATGTCGCCACTCGATGCAATTAGAAATTCTGCTCTTACTGCAAATGCAAAGGCCATGTTCTTCCTAAATGTCGACGCCATGCTCAGTTTTCCTCATAGAAGGCTAATCTGGCAACCCTGGATGCATCCTCTTTTGCATTTAGTCCTGCTGCCACTACAGTCATGCCTGCTCAGCCTCCTTCATCATCTTACCCCTGAAATGGTTCAACAGATGATAGTAAATGCCTTTTCTGCTCTTGGTCTCTCAGGTAAACCCAAACATTCAAACTCTACCTAGTATATGGATTCGGGGGCTTCTAATCATATGACCCACTGTTCTGATAATTTATCTCAAGGAAAGCCTTATGATGGAAATCTCCTAATCAATACCGCAGATGGTGGCAATATACCCATTACTGTCATCGGTGAGATCTCACATCCCTTACCTTTGAGTCATGTCGTTCTTTCTCCTCAGTTATCTACAAATTTATTATCTGTTGGACAACTAGTTGATAACCATTGTTCTGTCTCGTTTTCGCGTTCTGGTTGTGTGATACAGGATCAAGCATCGGGGGAGGTGATAGCAAAGGGACCTAAGTGTGGCCCTCCTTTTCCGCTACAACTCTCTACACAAGATAGGAATTTGGTTGCCTCTGCTTTGTTTTCTGCTTCTAGCTCAAACAAGAGCCAATTATGGCACAATGATTAGTCCATCCTCATTCTCGTACTTTGTTGTCTTTGTTTCAATTTGGTTTGCTTCATGATAATAAAATTTCTCTTAAAGATGCTTCTTTTGATTGTTCTAGTTGTAAAATGAGCAAGAGTAAGACCTTTTCTTTTCCCATCAATACCTCATTATCATTGAAATGCTTTGATCTTGTTCATAGTGATGTATGGGGTATAGCACCTGTCATATCCCATTCTCATTTTAAGTATTTTGTTACATTTATTGATGATTACAGTCGCTTTACATGGATTTATTTCTTACATTCAAAATTTGAGGTGTATGTTACTTTTAAAATTTTCTTAGCTTATGTGGAAAATCACTTCTCCACATCCATTAAGACACTTCGCATAGATTCTGGTGGTGAATATGTTTCTAAAGAGTTTCAGAATTTTTTGCAAAACAAAGGGGTCATTTCTCAAAAATCATGTCCTTATACACCACAACAAAATGGTGTGTCAGAGAAAAAACAGACACCTTTTGGACATTATTAGGTCACTTCTCTTAGAATCATCTGTTCCACCAAAATTTTGGCCTGAAGCTCTATCTACAGCTGTTCATGTTATTAATAGACTACCATCCCCTCGTATAGAGAATGAAACACCTTATTTTCATTTATTTCATAAGCGTCCTACTTATTCTCATCTCCATACCTTTGGGTGTGTATGTTTTGTTTTTCTTCCCCCCGTTGAACGAACAAAACTATCTGCTCAATCATCTAAGTGTGCTTTTCTAGGCTATGCGATTGACCAAAAAGGATTTTTCTGTTATGATCCTAAGGTGAAATGTATCAGGACCTCTCGTAATGTCGTGTTTTTTTGAAAATAAGTATTTTTTCCAACATCATTTAGATCATGATAATCCTACTGTGCTTTCCCTTGTTCCTGACTTTTGTGATAATCTCGTTCCTTCTACGGACTCTATCAATCCTTTACTTGTATATGAAAAGCGTCGGCGGGAAAATACGATTGCACCTGAGCCTCTGATTTGTCAGCTTCCTCGGCACTTGACCCAGCTATTGCTCCAGACATCTCTCAGTTAGTTCCTCTTCGTCGATCTTCTAGGATTTCCCGCCCCCTGATCGGTTTGGTTTTACCTATACATCCTTACTTGCTACTTTGTCTTCTATTCACATTCCTAATCATTTTTCCCAAGCAGTGCAACATGAGTGTTGGCGGCAAGCCATGCAGGAAGAGCTTGACGCACTTAAAGTGAATCACACGTGGGATGTGGTTCAATGTCCTCCGTCCATCAAACCCATTGGCTGTAAGTGGGTTTACTCTATCAAGCTACATTCTGATGGTACTCTGGCACGTTATAAGGCGCGGTTAGTGGCACTTGGCAACCGTCAGGAGTATGGTATTGACTATGATGAGACATTTGCTCCGGTGGCCAAGATGACAACGGTGCGTACTTTTCTTGCTATTGTAGCATTATGCCCATGGCCCCTTTATCAGATGGATGTGAAGAACCTTCCTCCACGGAGATCTTAACGAGAAAGTGTACATGAGTCTTCCTCAAGGATATGATTCTACTTCTAAGAACGAGGTGGCGCGGCTCCGTCTCTCGTTGTATGGACTCAAACAAGCACCTAGAGCTTGGTTTGAGAAATTTTGTTCTACTCTACTTCATCTTAGATTTGCTCAAAGTCCATATTATCCTTCATTGTTCCTAAATAACACTGCTCAATCTACCACCATACTTCTCATATATGTGGATGATATCATCATCACAGGAACTCACAGTAAAATGATCCATAGTCTTCAATCCTCACTTCAAGCTGCATTCTATATGAAATACCTGGGTCCATTAACATATTTCTTAGGTCTTGAGGTACAACAGTCTAGGAAGGGACTATTTTTACATCAACATAAGTATGCTACTAATATCATTGATCTTGCTGGACAGAAGGATGCATCACCTGTGGACACTCCATTAGAAGTCAATGTGAAACTCTGGAAAGATGATGGGCAGTCTAGTCTACTTGACCATCACTCGGCCTGACATTTCATATGTTGTTAATGTTGTTAATGTTGTTAGTCAAACGGATCATTCTATACATTCTTGGTTCTCCGACACGAGGCATGGTTTTTCCAGTTGGCACACCACTCACATTAAATGCTTATTCTGGTGCCGACTGGGCCGGATGCCCGGAACTCTCCGATCTACTACAGGCTGGTGTATGTATTTGGGTGAATCGCTCATCTCTTGGAAATGCAAAAAAGCAAGAACGGGTCTCCAGATCTTCCACTGAATCCGAATATCGTGCCATGTCCTCTACCTGTTCCGAGATCCTTTGGCTTCGTGGCTTGCTTGCAGATCTTGGGTTTCCTCAGACCTCAACTACAATACTAGTTCCATCCGTATCACTGAGAATCCAATCTTTTATGAACGGATAAAACATATTGAGGTGGATTGTCATTTTATTCGAGATAAATATGATCGCAAGGTTATTAGTCTTCCACATGTTTCTAGTGAACTCCAACTTGCGGATATCTTCACTAAAGGACTGCCTCGGCCACGCCATGAGTTCTTGATTCGCAAATTGCTGCTGTTTGACCATCATCGATTTGAGGGGGGGTGTTAACACAAGTGACACGAAGCCCACCAGGCCCAGGCCCATTAATTGTTACAAATCAACCCATCATATGGGATACGTTAGGATATACTCAAATCACTGTAACAGCTTACTTTCCATAACAGATAGATTGTATTTAGATTAAATTGCCTTGATTAAGGCTAAATGAGATTATAAAAGGGAGAAAGGATCGTCCATTGAAGGGATCCAATATTTCCACAAATATTATTCTCTATCCATCATCGTGACACGGCCATGGGGTAAAAATCCCCTATGATCCATGGCCTGGTGGAAACATGACATTCACATCACTGCTTATTCGTGGTCCTTGGCATTCCTTTCTTTAACATGTTCTCCCGCTTTGCCTTGGTCCAGCCTTCAATGCTCTTTGGTGCACGGTGTTTGATAGGATGGAAACAAAGCTCTCCACTTGGAAGGCTAGGTATCTATCTTTTGGAGGAAGAATCGCTCTCATAAAGGCGGTAGAAAAAGGCACAACTCAGAATAGCAAATGAAACACCACTCAAAGGTGTATTGGTACAAGAGAAATATACCGGCCACCAACCACAACCACACTATAGGGGCACTAAGATTACATGACCTATCTACCCCTTTGTCACGCCCCGAACCCTAGGCCCAAGAATATTCCGGGATATGACTATAAGTGTCACATTTCTACACACGCATAGGTTAAATCAGTAAGACATTAAGACTCAGGCATTTACCTAACTAAATTCAAATCTTTAATTGAAAAAAAAATAATAGTCCAAACCTCAATGTCAATGGAAATATCTAAAATTATACAATTCCCAAAAACAGTCTTTGTAGTTTGAATGAATCAACTAATGCATGTATCTAATTTCTAATTTGATCTGTGAGTCTCATATTGCTCAGCCGCAGATGTCAAATCCTATTTCTTCATTGTGAGGATCCTCTTGTCTTTCTACGTTCTCGTTACCTGGGATTGGGGCAAAATACAAAAATAAGTAACACTGAGTAAATAGAATTCTACATCTACAAGTTTGTGTGCAAATCATAATAATAGTTATGAAATAGTAGGGAGACATATTTGTTAAGTTCGGTTAATGTTTCTAATTCTAACCTTGGTGACCACCACCTAACCACCGTGTGCATAGGCTTTCAAAGAACATACTGCTCAAGGGTGCCTCCGGAACACATGGGGTGAGCTATAGTCAGTCGACCAGCTGACCTATAGCCAAGAAAATGCAACTGACCTAAAAGTCAGAGAAATTACGCAGATGGCCTAAAAAACCACGTCAGGAATCTATCTCTTAGTCTCACGTGCTAGTGCATGTTGGGGTGTCCTGGGGTGTCCAATGGGTAGGTCCAACTATTATTATTCAATAGGTGTCGCATTCATGGATCACAATCTTGTTGCATTACATAAAACGTGGCAGTTGAAATCTGCCCTTTACACAGAACCCGAATTAGTTACACCCCGCACCGACCTATTATGGGTATCTGGATTGTGTAAAGTCAATTTCACACTAACCCCTTTTTATTTGGAGACTATTCCGAAATTTCCAGAAAGTATCAACATGTTCGTCATCTGCAATTTAAGAAACCATACAGTCTGTTCACCCATCTTTATCCTTATGGAAGAGAACATGTTATACAATGAGCATAAATCCCACAGTAATTCTGCATTATAATTATGAATTCAGATTCATCAGTGTACAATGTTGCCAACAATGTAATCTCTACTGTTCATGTTGGGGTCAAGAGAACTAATCATACCCATGACATATGCAGTCAAGAATTAAGAAAAACAACTCAAACAGTTTTTAGAAATAATAACCATGAGCAATTGGGTCCTTTATTTGCAATTAAGGAAAATTGGAGCTCAAATGAACAGTCCATAAAAGTTTCAGCAGTAATTTCAAAAGATAACACGTGGTTAATTGTAATTTTAGAAAACTACAAGATCCAAAAGTGGCTGGGGCAGATTTAGATAAAATATAAAGAACAGGGTCTAATGTGCAAATTTCAGAAAATCTGAAACTTCAGAAGTCTCAAATCAGCTGAACCCTCCTCACATGAAGGATTTTCTGGCCAACAGATCAGTGGGCCCAACTGGGCCCGACCCAAAAAGGGATTGGGCCACGAGAATTGCCCAAGGGTTAGGGTCCAGATGATCGGATCAGATCATCAATCAGGTGGGCCATATGAGTCCCACAGCCTAATTGGTAAAAAGCCACAAAGTCACCTGGGTTCTGGAAAATCCGACTTCAGATTTCTTCACCAATTTCTGGTGGATTTGTGTTACAAGGGCTGCTTAATGATACTACAAACAATGCTTACATAGTTTTGCATGATTTCTAGATATTAAAAGAGGGTTTCAAGCTCAAACAAGGGTTGCCATGGTCGACTGGCACTGGCACTGTAGCAGTATACAGAACTTGGAAAAGTCAATTGGATTATCCTCTATATCCAAGGTATCATCATAAAAATAGAGTAATACAAGAATACAAGGGCAAAAACCTGAAATTTAAAACCATACACAAGTAGATTAGAAACTTCTACCCACCTTTGATAAGAAATAGTTGTCCTAGCAGTACGTAGATTACTATAGGACATCCACAGGGCTCTAATGGCTGGTCCTTCCTTCTTCTCCTTCTAGTTGCTGGACTAGAGGCTTGGGTTATGCAGAGTGGTATGCAATAGGAAACAAAGAGAAAAAGAGGATGTTGTGTGTTGGTTTCAAGGGAGGTAACATTAATATATAACTTGGGTTTCCTTTCCATGTACAAGTAAACTTCCTATTAGTGTGAGAACTCTCTCTTTCTAATCATAAAACAGTCCTAAAGAGGACTTGGGTTCTAACACCATTCATTGCTAAAAGATTGGGTCCCAACTCTGCCTAAATATCTTACAACAATGAGTCTCTACACAATAAAAGGGGCCCCACTAAGAATTTAATCATATTATTTATACTAATTATATGAACCACAAAATGTTATACAGAAAATCACCAAAATAAAACATAAATACATAATTAAATATTCCAGCCCCTACAGTGGGAGCCAGGGTCTTACACCCTTGCTTAGTTAGACAATCCACTATTCCATTTGCAGATCTATTGACATGCTGAAACGAAACATGTAAGCTTGACACTCGTAGACTAATTTCATTGAGAAGGAATTGCATTTTCCAAGGCCTTTTCATAGATTTCACCCAAGAAATGGCATTTATTGAGTTGCTCTCCGCAATTAGATTTTGTTGATATAAGGTACGATAAGTGCGAAGAGCTTCCAATATGGCTAGAATTTATGCTTCTTGATCCCAACATGTTTTGGAAAACATATAAATAACTTTCCCTTCGTGATTTTTTAGAACACCGCAAATGCCAAGAAAGCCTGGTTTTCTTTTTGCTGCTCCATCTACATCGAACTTTAGAACTCCATATAGAGGAAGGTTCCAACAAACTTTTATTTTCCTCTTAAAACCTCCCATCTTCAAACATGCTCCCCAACTATGGATGATGTTATCAATCTTGGTATTTGCACATTCCTTTCGGTGGGATTTCCTTTGGCAAGGTGATGCTAAGGAAAGAAAGTTCCATCTAGCCAAATGCTCCCTTTTTGTCAAGCTAAGGATCAAGGAGGTTTGGGTAGTAGAGATTTTAAGGATATTAATTCTGCTCTCCTAGGCAAATGGTTATGGAGAATTTGCAGTGCAGATGAGGGTCTTTGGAAACAGGTTCTTTCCATGGAATTATATGGCACGTCTAGAGAGGGATGGGCCACTAGCGATGCTTTGCCTTACCACTCAGGCATTTGGAGAGGTATTTTGTTGGTCAAAGAATTTTTTCTACTAGAATATTTGATTCTGTTTTGGAAAGGGAGATGAGATCTTATTTTTGGTTAAACTCTTGGGTTGGAGAGATGCCTTTAGCAACCAGGTTCTTTGATCTCTACCGGTGCGCTCGGCATAAAAGTGCATTGTGAGAGGATTATATGGATGGAGGTAGTGAGAATGTGCTTTGGGGCCCTATTTTCAGAAGAAATTTAAAGGAGATAGAGGAGCTACCAATCAATAGCGGTTGCGGCAGGTGGGCATAATGGCCAATGGTCAAAAAACTACGTAACGGGCGATACATAGCAGTTGCGGTGATACATAGCGTTTGTAGCGGTGTGAATTTTTAAGTGTTAATTTATTTTTTTTAATCTTGTGTTACAACCAATCTTTTATTTTTTTTAGTGATTTGGAACTATATAAGGGTAGATACAACCATGGGAAAGGCTATTGAGAAGAAGAAATAGGAAAAACGATGTTTTAAATTAAAATTGTTTGGCTCTATTAGATTTTAGACCGTAGTGTTGCTATTTTCAAAATAGCGCAGTGGCCTCAACAACTACGGCCAATAATGCGGCCTCTACGCTGCGTAATGGCCGCTATTTTGAACCATGCTAAAGATGCAAGCCTTGTTGTCCCTTATTTGCGGTGTTTACATTCCTTAGGATGGTAGAGAGCATAATTTTTCCAGCCTTGATGGATGGTTCTTTTTCAGTTCGATACTTTTTTGAGACCTTGAAAAATGATGATTCGACTGGTTGTAACCCCCTCATGTACCTCTATGGAAGTTTAAAGATCCTCCAAGGGTCCTTGCCTTTGCCTTTGGCCTGTAAAATATTCGTTGTAGGAAATGCATTATGGCGAACGCCTGCCCTATGTGCCTAGCTGATGCAGAATCCATCGATCACTTGCGTCTTAATTGCAATTATGCGCAATGGATATGGAGATTGATCTTAAATTTGTTTGGTTGCTATGGGCCCCTTCCAAACTCTCTGTTGTGGTTGTTCGAGTTTTGGAAAATGGGGATAGGTTGTCTAAGAGGAAGGATAATGTGGAAACTGGCCTTTTGTACTATTTGCAAAGAGAGAAATAGGTGGTGCTTTGAAGGGAAATCTTCCTTCCAATCTATGCTTTCAGCTAAAGTGAAGTTCCTAATGGCAGCCTCGATTTCAAGGTGCTCTAATAGCTATAATTTTGAGTAATTGGAAAGATGTAGCTTTCTCCTCTCCAGTAGTGCATCTGATTATGCCTAGGTGGCTTCCTCTTCCCCTCAGTGCGTTGGAATTGAATTTTGATGGAATTGCATTAGGAAACCCTGGTGTGCCTGGACTTGGTGGTGTTATTTGAAATGAAGAAGGTTCTGTTACTCTTTCTTATTCGGGGCCGGCTGGTTTCTGTTCAATCAACCGAGCTGAATTAATGGCCCTTAACGTTGGTCTTCGTGAAGCTTGCAGTCAAAAGTTTTGTGGTATATTGGTAGAAGGGGACTCTTTTTGTGTCATTTGAGGGGCTTCTGCCTTACGGCAAGGCCTCAGCTCCTTGTTATGTAGCAGACATTGCTGAAAAAGTGCTAGATTTATCAAAGAAATTGGATGTCTCTTTTGAGCATTTCTATCAAGGAACTAATGTTGATGCAGACTGCCTAGCTAAGGAGGGAAGTCAGCTTTCTGAATTTTTTTTTTGTTCAGCTGGTGATTCTTTTTGGAGCCTCGTTGGCCGTTTTGTTTCAATATTCTTCTCTTATACTGTAAAGGTTCTTTGTCCATAATATAGTCACCATTTAAAAAAAAAAAGTGGTTTGAGTACATTCACATATTCCCATTAAACAACTCGTTACTTGGGTTTAAGATTAAGGGTTTTAGAATTGAATAGATTAGAATGAAGGAAGAAAATCATGTATGTGCAATGAATTCAGGTTTATTTACTTTCTTGTGAGTTGAATCTGTCGAGCTTCCTTGCATTTGGTTAAATCCCTAATGCAATCCCTTCCTTTTCCCCAAATTCCAGCTATCTAGGGTTTCTAGATCACAAACTCTAATTAGATTGGGCGTGTGACGAGGGTTGGTAGAGGAGGCAGGCCTAGAGAGAGAGTGTGGGGAGAGAGATAATCTCATGGCGGAGAGAGAGACAGAGAGAGAGAATGGGCGTGAGATGAGGGGATTGGGCATGCATGCCCTTTTATTATTAAGGATTATGAGTTCGCTTCGGGTCCTTACAAAGTTAGCAGTCGATAATAGGACCGGTAAACCTTACACTGTCATTTACTTCAGAGAGATTTGCCTCCAATTGGTCCGTAGACGTTATATTAAGGGTGTTCATGGGCTGAACCCCAATCCTGGCCTTGCTTTGGGCCGGGCTTGGATAAGTAATTGTGGCCCGTTAATAATTGGGCCGGTCTTGGATAAGTAATTCTGGCTTGCTGGGCCGGACTTGAAATTAAGTGATAGAAAGCTCAAAGCCTGGCCTGGCCCTGCCCGTGTAAGGAATGCGTGTAATTTAATTTAATTAGTCCAAACAATTTCTCCATTGCCCACTAAATTGAAAACAAAGCCCGCTTCGGCCTGGCCCGATTGATTAAATGAGCGGTCTTGGGCCTAACTTTTACGGCCCTTGGCCAATGTTTCTAAAGTTGGGCCCGGCCAGGATATGCCCTAGCCCGGCCCATGAACACCCCTACGTTATATGCAAGCTTCAACATGGTTTGTTTGACCAAATGGAATTTGTATGTCTATATATTGCTCTAGCTTATACGGTGTGTCTTGATCTTTTTCCCTAGCTTTGTCGAAATATGAAGATATTTGTTTGTTTTGATAAGTAGAGATCCGTTACCCTTGTGAAAGTTGTATTTCTCTTCTTATTTATTTTTGGTTAAACAGTCTAGGCATGAAAGATTCCTGGGGGCCTTTGAAGGCTTTGGCAGTTGCTGGTGCTGTAAATGCGTTCGGTGCTATTTTGCTGTGCAGTATTTTGGGCTATGGTATTGCTGGTGCCGCATGCGCGACTTTGGTCGCACAAGTATGCTAATTGCAGTTTCCAATTTGCATGTCTATTCATTTGGTGAAAAGTTCATGATTTCTCCGTATTCATGAATTTTCAAAATTCTTATGCAGTTATTTTATTGGCTTTTTTCATCCTGTTTTTCCAGGTTATTGCAGGTTTTATGATGATTGGGAATCTGAATAGGACAGGTTTTAGTGCATACTCTGTATCTATTCCATCACCAAATGAACTCTTGCAAATATTTGAAATTGCTGCTCCAGTTTTCATTACAATGACCTCTAAGGTGTATGTGCACTTCATTCTTCGTGTTTATTCTGTGAACTATATGTTAGCTGAACATAACTTAGACATCTTTATGTTCAGATTGCCTTCTATTCCCTTCTTACATATTTTGCTACCTCTATGGGGACAGTGACCATAGCAGCCCACCAGGTTAATTTTGCTCATCCTTTCACTTTGGCAGGTGCAGTTATTTGTTGCCTTACTGAGATTTTAATGAAAGTGGTTGGGTGTTTGTCTTAATCCTTTTTTTTTTTCTGTCAACGAAGGTTATGATTGGGGTGTACTGCATATGTACTGTATGGGGCGAACCCCTCTCTCAAACGGCTCAATCTTTTATGCCAGAGTTTTTATATGGAGTTAATCGAAATTTGATGAAGGTTTGCATTTTCTTGTATTTATTCTGCAACCCTTATGTCTGATAATTCCAGATATAGTTTTTACTGTAATTGTCCTGGTCACCTAGCTTGTACTAATTTGTGTCAAACTGTGAACAGTTATTTTTAATAATTCTGATTTCAATTCGTGCAACAGTTTGACATCAATTGTTTCTAGTTCATGAATTTATGCACACTAGTTTGATTATATTTTCAACCCTTGTAATTATATTAATGTAAATTTTCATATTAAATGTATTAAATGTGTATGTTAATATCCAATGCTTTAAATAAAAAGGAAGTTGGGTTTTATGACTTGTAGAAGGAGGTCATATGAGTACTTCCATAGACCAATGTGTAAGCTTTGTTGGCTCATTTAGATTATAATATATAAAAAAGATGATTTACTAATACTGTACATATTGTTTAGTCAATTTATTTGGTTATTTTTAGGGTTTTCTCCTTTAAAGGTCAGAATGCCCTAGTGTCACGACTCAAATTCCAGGACCCGGTCGGATTCTGGGTTGTGGCTCATTGGCAACATTTACCAAACATAAATTTAATAATTTCATTAAGGCAATAGGCATTGACTTTTACTCAATTGAATATTCTAATTAAAATCATGAAAACCAATAATAAGGAATAAATTGTCTCTACAACATAAGAGTTTCCATGTTCTAAACTTTAAGTAATAAAACAATATTTAAATGAATAAATAACTCTTCAACTAAAGGGCTAGTCCCTCTATCTCCTGGTTCTGGGATCACGCTCTCTTTCAGCCCCACATGCTGAACTCTATTGGCTGTTCGTCGTCGTACTCTTGCCCTCCCGCAATCCAATTACCTAAAGGGGGGCAACTCAACATCAGTATAAACCGGTGAATGAATTTCCTACTCTAGCAGTATGCAACACGACTACTAATACAAGGAATAAAAAACAATTCAAGGATCAGCTATTCATGCATATGACAATCAATTCATCCATTAGTTATAGTGTTTAGACATTGCTATAGCCCATGTACCTCCCTGCACTACATCCTAGCACGGGCCATCATCTTCCTGCCCCCATGTCTCAACACTTACATAACGTGCCAATTCATCACACCATTTAATTACCAGTCCTCTCAATGACCATCAATGCAACGACCGTCATAGGTCCATACCCATATCCCATAAACATCACACGCCAACCCTCAAGGTCCATGCCTCATATCCACAACCTGGCCCTTGGTTCGAGATCATCATCTCGCACCATGCTAGTAGTTCAGTGGTAATGATTCCTTTCACTCATTAACTCCTTAAATCTGAATTTTCACATTCAGCATCAGTCTTGGCATTATATATAGGATGCCCAATTGTTATACAGCGATCATTGGTGTGCAACTGGTCCCACACATGCACTCAGTTATCATTGCCCCACTTCTCGTCAGAATTGATGTTTACATGTGCAGGAGCAGGTCGCATCTTTTTCATTATAAATACCAGTACTATAAATCTCGGATTTTCAGAATCATATATTCATTCAAGAATCTATAGTCATCCATAATCCTTCATGACAACATGGCAATAATGCATTCATTACATCAATAAGCATTTTATCAAACACATGTGGAGATACATAAAATGTGCAATTTATATGGCTGTCTCAGATTTATAATCTCAAGTAAATCTTATAAGAAAGCAGGATCATAGTCATAATCATCAACAATTAAACATGTAATAATTTCAGCAGTGTCCCATCATCAACATAGAACCCAAAGTCCTCATAATTAGTCAAGATGGGTTCGGTCAGTCTATTACCATGGTCTGATTAATTCTGTTAGGTCACTTTATGTAACAATCTTGATGATGACTGAACCTGTTAAATCTATTAACAGTACACATTACAAATCTAAGTATGCAAAATTCTCTGTACCTGAAAAGTCCCCCTTTTACAGTCTTTCCCATGACCGATCAAGGTCAAAATTCAGAAATAGGGTTCAGTCATGGTTACCTCTCCCTTTTAATGTTTCAGACATCATCAAAAACCCACCTATGACTTTTGGCCAACCCAAGATCCATCCCTACATGGATCGGCCACCTTGAAAAGCCCTAGAATCATCAATCCAAGGGTTTTGATTCCCAACTCCCAGTCAACCAAGGCCTAGTGTCCCTATGCCACAATCGACCATAGCCCCATTAGCCATAGATGTCTAGCAATTGTTCTTGCTAGGGTTCCAATCAAGAATTTCAGATTCAGATTATAGGATTTCACAGTAATAGGGTTTAATTGTCCCCTCCCATATAACAGTCATAAGGAGAATTACACCACCTGTGGATAGTCATAGCCGCTCCCAAACCCTAGGTTTAGAAAAAGAATTTGTGCATAGACAGCTAGATTCCGGGTCGTGCCATCACCAAAGTCTCCCACAACAGTAACCTCTACCCAACGAACCCTATACTGCTATATTTCTATATTTCTAAAATTGTGTCCAGCCCCTCACACTTACAGTCTCCCAAAATTGGATCCTTCTATCTACCCAACTAGGCCCAAGAACTACCAATACACTTAAATAGTAAATCTAACACCTAAGCTAGTTAATTATCAATTAATCACCATCTAATTATCAGTAAACACCATTAATTAACATAATCATAATTAATCAAGACCGGGACCTTACAAACAATATATCCAAATAAGATTGCATCAACTCGAACCAAGTTCTAGCTGCAGTTTTAATATAGGGAACATGGCATTTGTTTTCCGCAGTCCAAATGGCTCCCTCACAGTTTAGGCCTCTCCCCACTGTGCTTGCTAATTCTGTATGATAGTGCCTCAAGATAAACAAATGGAGTGATCACAAGTTGACACAATGTCAAACAACTCTTGATATGGAAATTCCAAGGACAATTGTGTCATGAAACAACTGTTCTCCAGTCATTACACATTCTTGAAACAGGGTCAACCAGTCAGGATCACCCATTCTAACTTAATCCAAAACATAGGGTTAAACAGTCCATAACATACATGGAGAATTTCTGATTTTTTTCATAAAACAAGTCATATTGAGATAGTTTAGTAGCAAGCCGAACTTTTACCTGGAGTTACTTGACACAAAGACCTAGGGCCCGTTTGGCATCGTTCTCATGTTCCTAGTTTTGTGCTCAGATCAAGTTGTGCCGAGACGATACTCTACAGAACTTGTTTAGTAACATTATATTAAAGGGAAATAATCAGGTGAGAACTATGGGTGGGGCCCACCTATCACCCAATCCGAACCTTGCAATGGACAGGGACCCCCTTGATAGTCACACGCCCCAGGGTTTGGCACCAATGCGAATGAATTGGACCGTTGGATCGACTATATACCCATACGAATGGATTGGGCTTGTTGGCCATGGATGAAGGGGTTAGAAGCATGGGATTAGGGCCAAACTTGATATTCAGGGTGGTCCCATATAGATCTTTCAATCCCCACCGGTCCCATTCCAAAATGGGGGCACCTAGTGGACCCCACAAAAAAGTTCTCACGGTGACTTCGTGAGAACAGTTCTCACTGGATCACATCCCTATATTAAATTGCTTTGTTGAGAATATGTTGTACAAAACTTGTTTGGTAACATTAGAAAAGTTTTGTTCCACGGAACAGAAGCAAGAGATAGAGGATTTACAATGTGGGACTTACCTTTTGTTATTTGCAGCACTTGTTGTACATGGGACCTACTTGTTGAAATTACAACGTGATACCCATCTTTAAAAATTCGAACATGGGACCCATATTCATAGGATTTACAATATAGACCCACCTTTATAGGAATTAAAATGTAGGGCCACCTTTTTGTGAATGTAAATATGGGACCCACCATTAGAAATTACAACATCGTACACATTTAGAAATTAGAATATGGGGCCCACTTTCATAGGCTTTACAATGTGGGTCCACCTTTTATGATTGTGACCATGTGACCCACATTCATAGGATTTACAATGTGGGCCCATCTTTATAGATTATAATGTGGGGCCATCTTTTTTATTGATTGTGAACACGGGACCCACCTTTAAAAATTACAATGTGGTTCCTACCTTTAGAAATTAGAACATGAGACCACATTCATAGGATTCACAATGTGGGATCCTCTTATTGCGATTGTGACCAGATGACCCACCTTTAAGAATTATAAAGTGGGGTCACCTTTTCTGTGATCGTGGACACGGGGCACACCTTTAGAAATTACAATGTGGTGCCCACCTTTAGAAATTAGAACATGAGGCCTTATAATGTGGTCGCACCATTATAGAAATTATAATATGGGCTCACCTTTTGTGATTGACCATGTGACTCATTTTTAAGATTTACAAAGTGGGGCCACGTTCTTTGAGATTGTGAACATGGGGCCTACCTTTAGGATAAGTGAGAGGATTTGGAGTTTTTAAATGATCTTCTTTAAAAGGCAAGAGATAAGTAGGAAATAACTGTGCCAGCAAGTTGTTCTTTAAAAAAAACGAAGTTTTTTTGTTCCAACTTTCTTATTCGAGCGGGTCAAGATTTTGGGACTCCTTCTAGTGAGAACAAAATTTGGAACAGTGGTTTACACTTACCAAACATGTTTTCTTTAGCCTTATCTCTTGGGAACATGGAAACATCTGGATGGCACTATGCCAAACGCACCCCTAGTTTCAGAAAAATTAACAAGCTGATCTGATAATGCTTGGTGTCGGGACATCGTCAAACAGGTTGCATTCAACCTGGAAATCATATTTCTGCAGAGTTTTGGTTCTACACAAAGTTCAGTGCGGGCATTCTATCTCCTTTGTGATGAATCCAATTCAAGAAATTCTAGCTGGAGATTGAAGCTAACACCTGAGGCTATCACCAATAATTTTGGGAGATTTCTAGCAGTCCTAGAGGTGCGGTATAGAGACAATTTTGGCGAGATTTCAGTAAATCCTGCAACTGAACAGTTATGAGCAATTTCAGTATAACAGCCATAACTTACTGCTCCGAACTCGGATTGACGCAAAACCAGTTGGGTTTGAAAGCTAACTCGAAGACAAATGAAATGAAGGGTCGCACATCACATAATCCCACAAATAGCCTATTCAGATTCAGGCGAGAACAGGACTGATATTTACACTATTTTGAGAACATGGAACAATATGGAGCATAGCTTGATAATTGAGCAAAACCAACTGAAATCAAGAGATCTCAAAAATCTAAATCTAACACATTCTAGAGGATATTAAGAAAACGGAAATCGAGAGAAATTAAATTAACTCATTGTACACATGAAAGTATATCAAAACCAGCTATAATTCATGATTTAAAAGAGGAGAACGACATGGACTCTTTAACCTCATATGTAACATTCGTAGCATGCAGTCAAGAGACTTTTGGATTGTAAAATTGTGTATTTCCTTTGGAGATTCTCTCCCATTATATTGAGTACAGTTGCCTTATCAAAGGCTACAAATCAGCTTATAAATCTAATTACAATCTAATGCTAATGAAAGAATAGTTAAAGAAGGAAGAAAAATGTACAATAGTTTGACCAAATCCAACGTGATTGGATATCACCATTTTGGGCCTGAACTTGAGTCGTCCCTTACAAATGGGCCTGATGGGCCTGAGCCATCTTGTATTTGACACCCCCCTCAAATTGATGCTGGGGAATCCACAAGCATCAATTTGCTAACCAAGAACTAATGACGAGGTCGCGGGAGCCCCTTTGTGAGGATATCGGCATTTTGAAGATTAGAAGAGATGAGAGGAAGGCTAATCACATCACGCTTGTATTCGTCGCGTATAAAATGGCAATTAATCTCTATGTGTTTAGTGCGTTCGTAGAAAACTGGATTGGCAGTAATACGAATTGCACTAGTATTGTCTGCATAGAGTAGTGTGGCACTATCAGCAGGAAATCCGAGATCCGAAAGCAACCCGCGAAGCCAAAGAATTTCTGAACAAGCAGCAGACATGGCACGATACTCGGCTTCGGTGGAAGATTTTGAGACCTTATCTTGTTTCTTACATTTCCACGAAATCAAGCTATCACCAAGATACATGCACCATCCTGTGGTATAGCGACGAGTATTCGGACAACCAGCCTAATCAGCATCTAAGTATGCTTTGAGTGTAAAGGAGTTGTTGGCCGGATAAAATAATCCACGGGTTGGTGTCTGAATTAGGTATTTAATAATACGTCGGACTGCAGCCAAATGAAGATGTCTAGGATCAGTCATGAATTGACTGACTAAATTGACTGCATAAGAAATATCAGGACGAGTTATCGTCAAGTAGACCAAGCTGCCAACGAGGCGACGATAGAGCGTAGGATCAGAGAGATGATCCCCACTGTCTTGCTGAAGTTTAACATTGACTTCTACTGGAGTATCGACTGGAGCAGAACCTTGAAGTCCAGCCATTTCAATTAATTCAAGAGCATATTTATGTTGATGGAGGACGATGCCTTTATCAGATTGATGAATTTCAAGACTTAAAAAATAGTTTAGAGGGACAAGATCTTTCATGTGGAAAGATTCATGAAGAGAGGCTTGAAGTTGTTGAATCATAGCTGCATCAGTACGAGTAATGATGATGTCATCCACATAAACAAAAAGAATAGTAATCCCTGCAGAAGCATGATGAAGAAACATGGATCGATCATATGGACTAGGATGGAACTCCAAGTGGCTAAGAGCATGTTGGAACTTTTTAAACCATGCCCAAACAAGCCATAAAGAGAACGCCGTAGTTTGGCAACGGCACCTGTGATGATAGATGAAACCCCCTGAGGAAGGCGCATGCAAACATCTTCTTTGAGATCACCATGAAGAAATGCATGCTTGACATCCATCTTGTATAGAGGCCAGGATTGGGATGCTGCAATGGCAAGAATAGTCCAAGCAGTTGTCATCTTTACTACATGAGCAAAAGTCTCCTCATAATCAATACCATATTCCTGCCGATTACCCAGAGCGACAAGACGTGCCTTATACCTATCCAGAGTTCCATCAGGTTTAAGCTTGATAGAATAGATCCACTTGCAACCTATTGGCTTAACAGAAGGACGCGGAACCACAGCCCAAGCATGATTTTGCGTAAGAGCTTCCAATTCATCCTGCACAGCGTTATTCCAACACTCATGCTGCACATCCTGAGAATATGAGATCGGATTAGATGTAGAAGACATTGTGGCCATCAAGGAAGTGTGGGTAAATCCATAACGAGTTGGAGGCACTAAAATCTGAGATGAACGGCGCAAGGGAGGGTCTCCTGTCGGACCAAATGCAGTTGGGGGATCGTTAGGGGGACTATCTATGGTTGCAGCTTTACTCAGCCTTTTATAAACGAAATTAGGATCAAATTTAACAATTGGTGTTTTGTCCAAAAAACTAGGGAAGGAAACAACAAATGAGGACTCTACAGAATCAAGATGTTGCTGGAAAAAATATTGATTTTCGAAAAAGACAACATTACGGGAGGTACGAATGCGCCGTATTTGAGGATCATAACAAAGAAACCCCTTTTGATGACTAGCATATCCTAGAAATGCGCATTTAGCAGATTGGGCAGTAAGTTTGTTACGCTCATAAGGAGGTAAATGAACAAAACACACCGATCCAAAAACATGTAGATCATCATAAGACGGTGTAGTTTTGTATAATCAATAAAAAGGACTCATTTTCTAAAGAAAAATAGGGTAATCGATTTATAAGGTGGACAACAGTGCTGAGAGCTTCTGTCCAAAAACGTGTAGGAACAGAGGATTCAATAAGAAGAGATCGAGTAACATCAAGGAGATGCCTATTTTTCCTTTCAGCAACCCCATTTTGCTGAGGGGTATTAGGACAAGATTTTTGAGAAATTATTCCTTTTTTGTTGTAAAAAAGTTTGAAACTCTGTTGACACATATTCACCTCCCGAATCAGAACGTAAAATTTTAATGCAAGTGGAAAATTTATTCTCAACATACACTAAAAACATCTTGAAAACATTAAAGACATCAGCTTTAGAATGCAGAAAGTAGACCCATGTAAATCTACTATAATCATCAATAAATGTCACAAAATATTTACAATGAGCATGCGACAAATGAGGAGCAATACCCCAAACATCACTATGAATTAAATCAAAACAATGAATGCTATTAGAAGTAGAGGCAGAAAAAGGAAGTCTTACGTTTTCCCATCTTACATGTAGCATAATCAAAAGAAACAAACTTAGAAAAGCCTATTGAGTTCAACAATCCAGAATTAATCATGTGAGACATAGTTTTAAAATTAGGATGTCCAACCCTACTATGCCATAATTGACAATTATTTTGAGCAGAAAAACAAAAATCATTTGCTGAATTATTCCTAATTAGAGTAGATAGATCAAGAGAAAATAAGCGTCCATGTTTAGGCCCCCTTGCGATCTCCCTCCCTGACATCTGGTCCTGCACAACACAACCAGAGGAAGAAAAGGAAACATTACAGTTGTATTCAACGAGTTGTCCGATTGAAAGAAGGTTTGAAATTAAATTGGGGCAGTGATAAACATTCTTTAAGGGCAAGATACTAGAAATATCTCCAATGGCAGTGATAGGAAGGTGTCCGCCATCGGCTGTTTGAACATGAGTATTGCCAGTATATTTTGTCAAGCTAGAAAGTTGTGCACTGGAATGAGTCAGGTGATTTGATGCTCTGGAATCAAGATACCAAATGGAAGAAGGGGTTTTAGATTTACCTATGATGCCAAGTACAGAAAATGCATTGACAATCATTTGTTGAACTAATTCTGGAGTGAGAGCAGTTGAAGAAGAACCAAGCTGTGAAGGCACAGATGTGGACATAGCATGAGCAGTAGAATAGTCTATCTTGGCAGCATAGGCATTGGGAGTTCGAGGTTGTGGACGGCGGCAACACTCAGTAATGATGTGTCCCTTCTTCTTGCAGTAATTACAAAATTTATGGTTGCATTGTGTTGCGAGGTGTCTATATTTTTTGTAAGAGTAGCATTGGACCTTGCTCATATCCCGAGTCTAGGGAGTCGAGTCTAAGGAGTCGGAGAAGACTGTGAGGTCTGAAGAGACTGAGTGTTCCTTTTAGCAGAGTATGCAACAGGATAAGTCTCAGTGTGCTGTTGTTCCAAATGGGCTTTTGTGTGAATATGTTGTTCTTCTCGCAGAAGCTCATTCAAACAAACATCCAAAGATGGTAATGGGCTCCGGCTCAGCAGAGACGATGTTACATTCTCATATTCAGGACGCAATTTCATCAAAAATTGGTCCCTGTGACTTGAGGCTTAAAGGTCTTGTATAGTTTTAAGAACATTGTTAGGAACAGAAGCATATTTAATCCCATCGTATTCACTCCACAAATTGCGGAAACCGGAATAGTAGTCTTGAATGGACAAGGTGCCTTGACTGTATTCTACAATTTCACACTCAAGTTAAAATTGTCGTGCAGAATTATCTTGATGATAAAATGTCATTAAGTAACCCCACATCTCCTTGGAAGTCGTATGGGGCTTGAGGTTCAGAATCAGATGAGGTTCCACAGCCCCAAGAATCAATGTTTTAATTTTTGCATCTTTTGTATTTCAAGTAGGAAAACTTTTTTTCATCCTCTGTAGGCTTTGGATCAGAACCAGAAACAAATCCCCATAATTCCTTGGCCTCAAGATATAATTGAAATTGAAAAGCCCGTGCTGGATAGTTTTTACCATTAAATCGAAGCAATTTAACTTCTGACTTCTCCATTTTTAAGATGGCAGTGGCAAAAAATTGCTAACAGAAATATCCAGCAACTTGTGATTGCAAAAAATGATGATGTTATGGTCACCAAAATAAGGCTTTGTCAACATACAGAAGCAAGGATGCAATAATCCAATGATTGGATATACAGATCACTGATGAAAATCCAAACAGAACCAAATAGAACCAAAAAAGCCCCAAAAAATGCTTTAGACTACCAAGAATATTGCCCAAAAACCTCAACGTGGGCCCCATTTATGGATCTAAACAATAATCAGATCACAGATCTTAGTAATATCCCTATATCTTCTTCGACTGGAATAAGTTTGATCTAAATCCAGTGTAGATCCAAGATTCTGGACGGTCTTGATCAAAACTGGTGGAAGATTTTGAAAAATCACAAGAATGATCGAAAGACTAATCTGGCAGGTCCAAAAAATTCTGAAAAAATAACTAAAAACCTCAGAAGACCCAGACGACCTTGGCTGGAATGGTCGCTGAAGATTCCTTGATGATCACAGGTGGGCCACAATAGATCTAAGGCTATCGCAGATCCTGAATGAACAACGATTTCTGGAAACAGACCTTGGATCTGTTTTTCTTCACGAGAGAGTGGTTCCTCTCTGATTAACTCCTTGAATGATTGAAAATCAAGAGCTCTGATACCATAACATTCGTAGCATGCAATCAAGAGACTTTTGGATTGTAAAATTGTGTATTTTCTTTGGAGATTCTCTCCCATTATATTGAGTACAGTTGCCTTATCAAAGGCTACAAATCAGCTAATCAATCTAATTACAATCTAATACTAATGAAAGAATATTTAAAGAAGGAAGAAAACTGTACAATAGTTTGACCAAATCCAACGTGATTGGATATCACCACTGAACTTGAGTCGACCCTTACAAGTGGGCCTGATGGGCCTGAGCCATCTTGTATTTGACAATATGGACAATCAGGCACAGCAGCTATAATGATCAATTATAGTGTTCTAAAACCTGACTTGATAATGGGAATCACAGAAGGAATCATAAATCTAGCCTAGGGCTCAATTTTCCAATAATCACAACATGTAGTGTAATGACCCGGAATCCGGGGCCCTTCGAATTCCGTGCCGAGACTCGTAAGCATCACACACATAGGTTAAATCAAAGATCACATAAAGATTCAGGCATTTACCAGCTTAAGCAAACTTGTATTAAAAATCCAAATCTAATAAACAAATGTAACATTGACGAATAAAATAAAATAATTGCAATGTCTTCCAAATGAAATACTCTAAACAATCTAATAAATCTATTTCTTCTCCATCTATGTGGCTTCGACGCTCAAGTACGCATCCCAAAGTCTATCTCCCAGTCATCACGGTTTTCCTAAGTTGCTAAGTTCTGGTTACCTGGATTGGGGCAAATCCACAAAATATCAGTACAACTGAGTGAATAGATATTCTAATCTATTTGTACATTTAAATATATACTTAGATAAGATTCCACAACAAATTAAAATAACATCCAAAGTCTCATTCAAGCCAAGGTTGGAATATGGTCAAACAAACGACAACCTCCTAGCCACCTGTTAGCACCAGCCCAAAAACCGACCACCAAGGTCCAAAACCATCGACTACTAAGGTCCAAAATCATCGACCACCAAGGTCCATCGTATACATGTATACCGGTTACTATGACCCTGTCTCGTCGGACACGTCCACTAAGGACCAGCCATCATAATGGCCACTCACGTCCACTAAGGACCAGCCGTTATATCCAACATCAACAATCCTCACAAAATCGACCATACATGCTCGTGGTCTAGGGGTGTCCAAAAGGTTCCTCCAAACAGACAAAGTCACCGTATCTCAGTTTTCCAGTCAAATAACAAATACATGTCTCATCAAAAATATGATATATAGCATGTCCTTAACATTAGTAATGAGAGAATTTCATAATCAACCCCTTCTCAAATTATGTGGATTTAATATGCCCCAGTCCGAATCAAAATTGGTATACGAGATGAGAGAGGTCAATTACATAACTCACCCTTTACAGTTTTGAGGAAATTATTCAATTACCAAATTAATCACAAAATATACATACACAAATCATGAAATCCCAAATAACAATGGTACATAATATGTATGATAATCCATCATATGTTTCGAATCATAATTACTCAAATAAGAGGATCCTAAATACATCTTCCTGAAGAAAATAACTCCAACAGTCCATAGATATAATGATTGATTAGCCCTTATATGTGATTTCAGAAAGTCATGAACTAAAGAAATACTTAAAACAGTTTCAAATATAATAATAGGGAAAAACAGGTCCTCATTTACAATACCAACAATTACAGAAAATAATAGGGTTTATTTTGTAATTTTCATCAAAAGAAAACATAAGAGAAACCACTCAACAAATCAGATGTAATAATACATAATAGTAGGTCCTAGTCTGCAAATTCACAAAAAGTCTGAACTTTGTAAAGAGAACCCATATCGGCAGAAACTTCAAGGACGGCTACTGTTTTTGGTAAAGTGGATGGTGGGTCAAACTGGGCCCATTCCACATGTGTCCTTGAGCCCCAAGGTCGCCCAGGGGTCTAGTTTCAGATACATGGTCCTGATCTTTGATCGGGTGGACCAGATGGGCCCCATAGTCAAGTCGACCAAACTGTTCCAAATAGTTGTGAGATTTGAAAAAACCATATTATGATCTGTATTTCTTCCTTATTCTTGAGCAATCAATCATGAAATTATTATCTAACGAACATCAATACTGTAAGAAGTAGAATCTTCAATCATGAAATTATTATCTAACGAACATCAATACTGTAAGAAGTAGAATCTTCAATTCCTGGAACCATATTTGATATACCACATCAAACCCATCGCCTGGATTGCCGACAGTGATAACATGCAACTGTATCAGTATACAAAACTTGGAAAAATCCAGCGGATTATCATCCATATTTAAGGTCTCACCATAAAATAGAGGAGTCAAACATATACAAGAGCGAAACCATAAATTTAGAATCATACACAAGTAAATCAAGATTTCTACTCACCATACAATAAAGGAAACTACACAAGAGCAAGGCCAGAAATTCAAAACCTTACAATTAGATCAGAATCTCTACTCACCTGTTATGGCTGACTAGAACTGGTTCTTCCTCCTCCTAATTTCTTCAAGGCTAATACTAAACTAGGCTTTGGGTTGATCAATATATAAAAGCTAGAAGTTAGAATCCTTCCCAAAGACCTCTTTCTAATTTTATTATCTCCTTCTCACATGCCAATCCTATTCCTAACAATACTAGGAGTCTATGATATAACCAACACAAGTCCCACTCGAATTCCTCCATCAAATTATGGGTCCCAATAATTCTAAGTAAAATTAAGATAATTAAATATTAAATATCAGAAAATAATCTAGCCCTTATACTGGGCCCGGGGTATTACATGTAGGACATCCATTAGCATGTTGAATCGTGAAATTAGGTGGAAAAAGACATGAAATCAGCATAGGGTTTGGATGCCTACACACTTATGGGTTTCTACCATCAAAGCAAGGGTTTAATCTTGAAGAAACAAGGGAAAACAATGAAGCCCTAGTTGTGCTTCACTACATTGTACTTACATGATGTTGATGCAATCTATTTGATGCTGTGATGAAGAAGAAGATCAAAACCCTAGCTCCAACCAGATCCCAGCCTTCCTCTTCTTGTTGGTGTGTGTGAGTGATGAGAGAATGAGAGAATGAGAAAGTAAGAGTGAGATAGGGCTGGTCGTGTGGTGTATAGAGTCCTACAGAAGTCCATAACAAATGCAGCAGAACAAAAGGATTACATTCAAGAATTATGGTACTAAGTTATAGAAGAACTTTTCGAAACGACCAATAGAGCCAGCAAGCAGCGTTTTTTTTTTTTTTTTAATTTATGAAAACAGAAAATTTGCACAGAACTGGTCTGGGCTGTAAGCAGGTGTAAATGTTTTAGTGCCGCAGCCTTAATTTGTGATAGATCTTCAAGAGACATGTTCTAATATTATTTGGAAAATTCAGACAAAGCATGGTATATAGAATAATGATCAGAGACATCTTATAAATCCAAAGTTTCAACCAGATTCTTCAGTCTAAAATTTCTTGAAATAACATTTATGGAGATTGTGGATTATATACCTCTGATGGATCATATTCTGTGAATAAAATTATAGAGGATGTTATGTCTATGACCTTTTGGAATCAGCTGTACTGACAGAGGTACAGTAGGCGACCCTATTGCAGATCACCTCCTTTTGAGCTTTGACGCAATTTGTTAATCCCTGGGAATGAATCTAAATGCAGAAAATGGGCGATGGAGTGGTAAGAGACTGAGAAAATGAGAGATGGGCGAATCGGGAAAGTTCATCAAAGAAACTAATCTCCATATTTTATAATGACTGAATGCTTCTCTCTTTACAATCCAAAAGATTACAATCATGATCTGTTTGTGGCTGACACTCTAAGATTATGATTAGCTAATTACCATTTAAAACATGTCCTGTCTTATTATTGCTTCTCATTTATATAGACATTGCACTCTACATCCACACGTGCTTCATGCACTTGTTCCCAAAATCATCACTTCCCCGGTAATTCACGCTGGTTCTCTTATTTGTTTTACAATGCATCTAAAGTTATCATTTTACCTCTTACTATGAGCAATTAATTCTTAGTTAACCATTTTATGACTTGAGAGAAGTGATAATTGTATACATCTGTTCGCAAGTATGGCCTTCTCTCCTTTTTTAATAAAGTTTTTGTTATGGCCTTCTCTCTTTTGGGAACTTCCTAAATGCTATATTCATCTCAATCCAGGCCCGGATGCTGTTACAATCACTCATAATCGTTGGAGCTTTCACTGGACTAGTATTGGGAATTGTTGGTTCATCAGTTCCTTGGTTCTTGCCGTACACATTTACAAGTGACCGTGCAATCATTGGAGAGGTTATTTTTCATTTTCCCTAACTGAAGTTCCTTTTACCTTCTATTCAACTTTATTTGGTACTATGACTTGCATCATCAATAGTGAAGCTCCAAGTATTGTGAATTACTAATATACTGTACCACAACCATTTCTTTGGTTATTCACCCAATTGACCAACACATTCTTTTCTTCAGAATGTACATAGTACTTACTAAATGTTTGAGCAAAAGGCATAGCCAAGCACCATGCATCCTTTAAAAAAGGACCTTATTACCCTTAAATGAACTGAAAGCAGATGAAATTTTAGTTTGGAGCTCAGATATCACAGACCTGGCTCTGCGTAGCTAGTGACTGCTGCTGGCAGTAAGCCATGTCTCCCATGGTCTGATCCCATATTTGGAAGTAATGGAACTTAACAGCACATTATGCTCCTGACTCAATCTTTAGAGCCACTTGCTGGTAAAGCCTTACTGAAGAGCTTTATTGATTCTTTTTTTTTCCCCCAATGACATCTTCTCGTGCAAAGATTGAGTCATGCTCTTGCCCATGCTCCTTGTTTTCTTTTTGGGTTCTTCTCTTTATATATTGAAATCTTGATTTTTTTTTAATAACCTTATATATTGAAATCTGCTTTGTTTGGTTTAATACAATTTATCATTACAAAATCCTTCTTCCTGCCCTGCAAACGAAGTTTATGCTTTTCCTCTGCACCACGCCAGAGGAAACTCTTTTGAAGATTTCTTTTTTTCCTTTTTTATTTTTTTAATATAATGTGGGCTATTTGTACATCTATAAATGCTTAACTTTTATAAAGTAGTACATATGTATATCTGTGATGAGTTGAAACTCAAAAGAGACTGGAAAATAAGATATGTGGAGTAAATTCACTCCGTGGCGAAACTCTTTTGAAGATTTCTTTTTGGTTTTCTTTTTTTTCCTTTTTATTTTTTTAATATAATCTGGGCTATTTGTACATCTATAAATGCTTAGCTTTTATAAAGCATTGAAACTCAAAAGAGACTGGAAAATAATATGTGGAGTAAATTCTCTCTCTCTCTCTCTCTCTCTCTCTCTCTCTCTCTCTCTCTCTCTCTCTCTCTCTCTCTCTCTCTCTCTCTCTCTCTCTCTCTCTCTCTCTCTCTCTCTCTCTCTTCTTACCAAAAAAATAAAATAGTTTCATGTGCTCCCTTGTGATGGGGACATCAACCCTAATTCCAACAATTCCTTCACGATCTACCAGCAATGGAGGCATCGGATTATAGATCAAGCTAATTTGTGGATGGATGACACGTATTCGGACTTTGATTGCCAATATATTGAAAATCCAGCGTTGGATTGCCATTCTGATAACATCCAACAGTTGGACCTCTTTGGATCAAGTGTCTAATGGATGGAGGGCCCTATGTGTGCAATCGTCTTGAAGGCCCCATATCTTTGATGCCCAGATACGGGACATGGACTCTGGGAACAGGCGCTCGACACGCCACTTTCAGAAAGTTAGGACACGGGTACGGGTCAACACTTACAATACATTTTGAAAATTTGGCTAGGTCCCATTAGTAAGCATGACATTTATTTTATACAGGTTATATTTTTATTAGGTGGGCTTACCGTGGAACCACAATATAAAAAAAAAAATTTAAAAACATCATTTGAGCTATATAGAAATTTAACAAAGAGGCTTTTATGAAGAAAAAGAGAAAAAGATATGGGCAACCCAAAAGTCAAAAGGCATTTTTGAAATAACAAAAAAGACATGGGCGATTTGGGAAAGGCAAACTGCTATTATGAAGGACACTTCCCCTTTCCCGTTCCAATTCTTGAGATGATTTTGGAGATAGGGCAGAGCCCTTTTCGACTTTCCAGCGAGATAGACTTTATATGTTGAACTTTAAGAGTCATTAACTGTGCCTGGGATTCTTGTTTATTTATCTGAATTGTGCATGTGGAAAATAGATACAACATAGTCGCAACATGGAATTCTAAGGGCCCCGGATTCCGGGTCGTGACAGTCGCCTAACCCTAACTTGAGAAACCAGCCTAACTTTGCATCCAAAATCTCTTGACCTTCTATTTTACCCTCTTTCTCTTCCTCTTTATCCAACTTTTTCTTACTTCTTCCTTTTTTCCTTTAGTTTTTATTGTTTGAAAATTTTAGACTGTCCTGAATTTTTTCAATGTATTGATGGATCTGTAATAAACCATTGCAATGGGGCAATTAGCCCTTGAAAAACATAGACACATTGACGGTTACGGTGAAAATACAGCAAAGTTGGTAGTTCGAATATTGAATGCCTTCGATCATCCGATTTGGATTGTTTTGGATAAGCACTGATACTCATTTGTATTTCCTGTTTTTTAACATCGATAACATGTGATTGATTTATTCTCATTTCTGGATTTTACTCATTTATTGTAGCTACCTTGTATCCTAACAGATGCACAGAGTGTTGCTTCCGTTTTTTGTTGCATTGGTTGTGACACCCTCAACGCATAGCCTTGAAGGAACATTGCTGGTATGTTTGGATTTTCATCTAATCCATTTCATAAATTTTAAATCTGATTTTTTATTTATAATATTATCAATTACTTCACCAACTTGACATATATACAAATCTACTTTGCTCAAATATGCTTACAATTAAAAAAAAAATTGCATGTATTGGCTTGTGTCCTTTGTTTCTGAAAGGTAAGCTGTATATTGTTGAAGAAATGAAAAATAAATTACTAGAAAAAAAGCAGCATGACGACATATGATAATGCCAAGATCGATTACAATCCATCTAGTGGCTGAAGAATGCACCATACTTTTCCCAAATATCCATCCATTAGACAGGCGCGAAACATCTTGTTTTCCAAGATAATTAGCTTCACCATTTGCTACTTTGAGGTGAAGATGATATGAGTGTAACGGCCCGGAATCCAGGTCCCTTCGAATTCCGCTTCGAGACTTTTGAAAGTATCACATCCACATCATAAATCAAATCATTAAAGCATAATACCAGGCATTTGCCTAAAATCTGAATCTTTAATTGAATGAATTTCCAAATCCAATAATAATGTTCAAATAAAAAAAATAAACTACATAACTTCCCAAAAATAGTCTTTGTGATTTAAAATAATTGACTAAAATGTGTCTAGATATAAATTTTCTGTGAGTCCCAGAACACTCAACTGCAGATGTTAAATTCGATTTCTTCATCATTGGGATCCCCTGTCATTCTATGTTTGAGTTACCTGAGATTGGGGCGAAAACAGAATCAGTCATACTGAGTGAATAAAATTCAACATATATAAGATTGTGTGCAACAATAAAAGAAACCTATAAATCAGATAATAAAGAAACATGTGTTTACATTAATTTCAGTTAGGGTCTCTAATTCTAACCATGGGATCAGTGGATCACCACCTAACCACCGTGTGCACTAGTTCCAACAGAAATACACACCTCAAGGGTGCCTTAGAAACACAAGAGCATGCCATAGTCAGTTGAACGGCTGACCTACAGCTACCAAGTGCAACTGACCTATAGTCAAGACAATTACGCAGTTCTTGAAACAGAAGGGATAAGAGAGTGCAACTGACCTAAAAGTCAGGACAATTACACAACTCTTTAAACATAAGGGACAACTATAGTCAATCGAGCAGCTGACCTATAGCAAAATAGAGTGCAATTGACCTAAAAGTCAGAACAATTACGCAGATGGCCTGAAAGCCATGTCAGAAGGATCCATCTCTTAGCCCCGTGCTAGTGTATCTACGGGTGTCCAACGGGTAGGTCCAACCATATTTTGAAAACAACTTTCAATAATATTTTCCAGTTTAGTTATCATGATAATTTGAGATTTTGTCCTTATTGGTGTTTCAGGGTTTTATCAACCCCATTCCCTTACCATATTCGTACCCGTTGTAAGGACAATATCCCAAATTATCTTAATAAGATAAGCCACTTTATCAAAGTTTTAGACAGTGCAGAAAAAATTACATCATAACATCATCTTACAACAATAATAAGAAAATACCAACATCATATCATATTAAAGAATGATAATTTCATAATCCACATCACCATTCAATTTATGTCATAATTAACATTTCAATTCAGTCTTATTGAAATAACTAAGCATAAATAAGAAAACACGAGTAACGAAGTGCATTGTAAATGTTATAAATATCAGGGCTGGACTTATAACAAGCAAGATCCATGGGAACAGAACCCATTTCCAAACAAGCTGTCTTCCGGAAACAGGGCATCCACGACTGGGACTGTTGGTGTAATGGAAAGCAACAAACATAACATATTAGATATAAAACTTTAATCACCACATCTGAATTGAGTCATGATAATTGTATAATATCATCATCAAACTATATGTTGGTGAGATTTCTACTAGGAATGAGTCTTAACACGGGATTTGTATAACATCAACAAATACCACCAGAATTGGATGGATTTCAAGTGATTAATTAAATAAAATACTCGACGAGAATTGGTTCAGGTCCTGCCTCAAGTTTGTTAATCAGAATTTATGCTTATCTATAATCATTTTTTGTAAAATCTAATATACCAAGCAAATAATGCAGCATCCCCTAGAAGTAACTACAAAAGACAACAGGCCCTTATTCAAAATTCTCAGAACTCTAAAACTCTAGTAGATAGTCCATGAAGAGGGCTAGTCCTAATTATTATATGCATCAAGGATTAAGTTGTAATTCCAAACACTCGTAGACTCAAGGAGATAAAAGAAGAGACTTGTATGTAATTATTAAAAACATATTGGACTTAGTTCTAAACAAGACAGGCAAGTTAGATGAGATGCAGAAGTCGACAATTGCAGAAAAAAAGGGTCTCACACCACCCAGATTTGAAACAACTGGATGGTGGGCCAAACGAGGCCCGCCTAACATGGGTCCTCGTTCTCCTTGGTCGACCATGGGTCTAATTTCTGGTCCCTGGTCCAGATTTCTGATAAAGTGGGCCATGGCGTCCCACAGCCTGTCAACCAGCAGTGTTCCTGACAGCCTGGGTTCTGAAGTTTCCACTTTCTGTGCTGTTTTCTTGATCTAATTTTATTCTTTCAACAAAAAGTCATCATGTAGAAATAATCTTAACTTAAGAAAACCTAATCATCCCATCTATCCAAAGAGATTGTTTATTTTCTGTTGTCATACTACAGTCTGGGTGTCTACACCACTGCCTCAATCAGTGCTGGGAACATAAACAGTGCAGAATTACATAGCGAAACAACAATTGATTCACTCATCTTCAAGAAAGAAAAATATCACATCTTGTACATGAAGAATCCTGATCCTCTCCTTCTTCTACAACTTTCTCTCTAATTCTACTGTCTTCCACCAGCTATGGGTTCTTAGAGAGTTGTTGGTATTGTGGGAACAATTGGAAGGGGGGACTAATAAGAGTGTAAAGGACTCTAATGTGCAAAGATTCTCCCAGGATAGGATTTCTATTCCTAGCATAATACACCCTAACACAAGTATCGGCCATTACTAGAAAAGGAATAAGGATTTGGATCCCATATGACATATATTTATACAATAAGAGGCTCATAAGTAGGGCCTACCCTAATATAATTATAAATTATCAATAATAATTTCACATAATCATAATAGACCAAAGATTACCAACTAATTATTCTACCAACCCCACCACTAGGATATTATAAATCAACTATAATTACACAGCCATAGTACACCAAGGATTACCAACAAAATTAATTCTATGCTACCGAAAGGGTCCCACATATTTATATATATATATATATACATCTACATAGGAAATCACCACCATCAATAATATATAACTATTCAAGATGATCATAAATCCAAAAATCAAGGGAAATAATAAATATATTATCCCTTATAACAGGGTCCTGGGGTATTACAATTAGCAAACAAAAACTTTTAGGAAGATCATAAAGCTTATCAATTACATTCGTGTCAATTTCCGTGGGGCATGTTTGACCTTCAGCCCATCATATCAATAAATGCAATGTAATCCAGTCAAGTTTCTTTGCAAAATCCAATGAACATCACCAATAACTACATTATTGTCACTTGACAGCCTGTTGATATTGAGAAACTATTCGGTTTTTGAATGAACTCTATAAGGGTGTGTTTGTGCAACGAATGGAATCTACGGTAGAGAGGGAAATATTTTTTTTTATTTTCCATGCAGCCCTTTTTTGGTCATTTGGTGCAACACATTTCCTTGCAGAAAAGGAAAAATAAAATAAAGTGTTTTTTCCTTGGTAGAGAGGATTTCGATTTCTTATGCTAGGGGTGTAAGGATCCGAACCTAGATTTACCCTTGTGATTATTTAGTAATAATAGAATAGACTAGGTGCAATATTATACCTTTGGACCCCACTTTGAGTATTTTAAAATTGATATTATGATTTATAGTTTTATACATGCTAGGTAGCATTAAAGGTCCAGTGTAGTGTAATTAACATGATTAAAAAGATTCCATACATATAAGAAAAGTTGGAAAATAATTCCCATGTAGATTTAGAATAACTAAGAATAATTTGATTTAATTAAGAATTAAATAATGTAAATTTGGAATAAAATTAGAATAAATAATTAAAATGTGATGGTATGGTATACTAAGGGGGGCCCTTAATGTGTTCATTAATTATAATTAATCAATATAGGATGCAGCCATTAATAAAATGCATTAGAAATTAATTATGAAATATTTGAGGCCCAAGTGGGACCCACTATAAGTGTTGTACGACCACGAATGGGCTGGGTTAGTCACAATGGCAACTCAATCTACAAGCCTAATTAATTTAGATTCATTGAATTATAGAAGAGAGTTTAGTGGATGAAAGCCTAAAAAATTGGCATGTCACATTGGAAGAAATAAGGCCTAACCATATAAGGAAATAGTTAGGCGTTAACTCAAATAGGTCCACACATCCCATAGTAAGCAGATTAATCAATTTAAATATTAGAAATTAGTTTAAGAAGGTTAGTTAAAGTGCACATTAATTGGAATTAGTTGCTAAACTGAATTAGATAGATAGTTGTAACTAATTGGGGGATTAGTCGTGGTTGATTAATAATTAGCCTATTTCTAATCATGGATGAAAAAAGCGGCCAATACGCAGCATATCGGCCAATAACTATGCTTCTTTGAATTTATTGCCGCTCACAACCTTATCGGCCCTTAGCAGCCGTTATTTTACAGTATCGGGCGCTACGACTTGGCTACAGGTTTAAGTCTGAGCGAGAGAGTTTTACAGTATCGGGCGCTACGACTTGGCTACAGGTTTAAGTCAGAGAGAGAGAGAGAGAGAGAGAGAGAGAGATGTGCATGATAAGCTGCAGGAAAAAAAAATCAAACAGTGAGAGATCGGACATTGTTGCAGAAAAAAGCAATGAAAGAAAGGGGAAGGACTGACCTGTTTCTTCTTCCTTAGTAGCATGCAACCCTTAATCTTCCCTTGCCCTATTTCCCTTCACAGAAACTTACCGAGACCTAGCTGTTGAAGAAAGTTGAGAAGCCAAAGATCACGTTGTTGTTGAAGCTCAAATCCTTCACCATTTTCGTCGCTGAAGGTCCCTTGCTCAGTTGCTTGAGGCACGCTCCTCCTGCTGCTGCTTGCTACTCCTTCCCCTTCTTCTCGCTTCTTTTTCTTCTTCTCCTCCTCCCCCTCCTCCTCGTTTCCATCCTCTCTCCTTCTTGACCCTTTTTCCGCATGAAGGCAAAGAGGCAGCAGCAGATTTTCTTTCCCGAAAGGCGTCCCCTCGCTACGGTGTTCTGAAATATAATATGGATCATGCCGCTCATGGTAAACCGGACTGGCTGGGGTGGGTGGTGACCTTAGGAATCATAAAGGCGAGGTGTTATTTATGTTCTCCAAGCATGTGGGAGTTAGATTCAAATGAGGGTTTTGGGCATTTTGTAAGATCTCTGGATGTATTTTTAGTCTTTCCATAATAGTTTGATTTTGGAAAGTATTTCATCCAACGCCATTAGGTAGATGAATTTGTAATGGGGCCCTTGGAAGATGCATTTCCATTTTAATGAGATTAAGTGTCCATCTTCAAGACGTCGGTTGTTGTTTCAGCATAGTAGTAGGTCCGCTAATGGCATGGCTGATGCCCTAGTTAAACAAGGGGTGAATCATTTTTTGTAATCCGAGTGCCTTCATGGTGCAGGTTAGCTGTTATGCTAGCGCTTTGCTGTTCTGATTGGTTGTGTTGTCCTGTAATTCTTTCTGTCATTAGTAAAGTTACCTGTTATGATTAAAAAAATGTATACTTCTGAAACATCTACTGTTTGTTTGTCTGCAGGCCGGCAGGGATCTTAGATTTCTAAGTACTACAATGAGTGGATGTCTTCTTTTTGGTGGCCTTTTATTAATGGTATGAAATCTATTTTTTTTTTAGAGTTTACTAGCAATAACTTTTTTTTAAATAATAGCTGAAACCCTCAAATTGTCAATGATATTGGCTTAGAAGCTACCTTCCATCATGCAAGCTTTCTATCTTTATTATGTAACTTGACTACTTCCAATTCTGATAGATATGTGCCCCATGATTTTCTTTTTGCACTTGCTGATTTGCAATTTTTTTGTAGTTGCCATTGGTGTTGATACTCTTACAGTGTGTATTATGTGAGAATCATTACGTATGTTTTTTGTTCATCAGCTTTTGAGCAACAAAGGGTTTGGTTTGCAAGGCTTCTGGTGGGCACTCGCAGGATTTCAATGGGTAACTTACCCGTCTCTATATCCCCATTTATCCCCTTTTATATTATCTTCCCGTAAGAAAACAAAAGTGAAAAACCCATATGCTTACTTGGAATTGTATGCGTATAGAAGTTTGAGCTTTTATTTATTCTTTCTTTCTTTCTTTTATTTCTTTTATTACATGTAGGATGCCAGAATCCAAACAAAGTATATCATATCTTCTTGTTTCTGATTGAATGAATTGACATTTTCAGGCTCGGTTTTCTCTAGCTTTACAGAGGGTTACTTCTCCTCATGGTATGTTGTACTGTGATGAGTTCCAACAGCCTCAGTTTGGTAAGCTAAAAGCCACTTAGAGGAGTAGATATTTATAACGTGCTACAGGAGACGTTTGTGGTGGGTGAGCATCTTATCCGTTCCACTGTGCAGTGGCCTCCATGAAGCAATGTTCCTGCATCCTCATAGTTGGTATGGATGCAATTGTCCAAGCAAGAGGTATAGATCAACATGAGCAAGTCCAAACGGCTATGGGAATTGCTTCTTTGAGTTGAATTTTATCTTTCAATAATTTATTCCTTCCTAATTTTGCAGCATCTGTAATTCAACTTAAACCATTTATCACATTGTAGACTCCTGTTCTTTAGTCCATTGGATATTTTTTCCGACACCAAAAATATGCCAAAGAAGGGCATTCGAGTGTGTAAGTTCCTTTAGTGAGTTTAAAAAAAAAAACAGAAGAAAAAGGCCAAATTCTAGCACCTTAGTCGCAGGGAGGGTTGAATTCACCACTCATGGCATGTAGCATTGCCTGCTTGTGTGTGGATTCCCCAAATGGAATGCAGATCAACCGTGGATCTTGCACAAGAACTTAAAAAAAAACATGATTTTGTGATTGTCAGCTGGAGCTGCGGTTAGGAATCCATGATCATGTTTCAACAATTGAGATTGCACTATCAGGTACACCAATCAAGTTAGCTCTTGGTGAGATCAAAGTAAACTAGAACTCTAAACTAATCTGGGGCTTTTCTGTAAATGAATGATTAGAATCAATTGGATGAGTTAATTAAGCCCATAAACCAGATGGAACTTACCAAATGGAGTTTGCACCGATGAATGGACAAGTGTTATTGTTTTAATTTAAAACCATTACAACTTATAGGCCATGGATCAAGGGGTTAAGACCATTGGGTTGACTTGAAGTTTCATATCTCGAGTGCTCCCACTTGGATATTTCGACCCCCCATCTCTCCCATGATTTGTGGGGCTGTAGGTGAGCCCTAGCAGTTGTCATGAACAGAAGTTTCTTCCAACGGTTGTAGGTGAGCCACATTTGGATATATGAAAACTCAATGGGTCTAGTGTACTTAAGGGGGTTTCATGTTTGTGGACGATTCGGATGTGTTATAAAGTCAACTCTGCTATGTTGTCCCTCATAATAATATGGTGAGTGATGGATGCACATGAATATTTTCATATATATATATATATATATATACCCACTTGTGTGCTATAGTGGATTTCTCCAAATGGGGGGCTTAAGCCCAAGAGCTCCAAGAAGAGTAAAAAGTCTTAAAGGGTGGGGTGTGGGCAAGGAGGCCAATTTTTGACCTGTGTCGATATTCCCATCCCCCGCTTTGATGGGTCCATTGGTGATCTCTGCACAGTGGCCTACATTCAAGTATAGTTTTATTAGACTCTTTAAGTAGGGTCCATCTAAAAAACTGAAAATAAAGTCAAAATGTGGATGCTCTAGAGTTGATCTCTTGAGTGGGGCCCTTAGTGAAAAACTAAGCTTTAAAAAAATAAATATTCTATTATGTATGAATATTTTGACTCAATACAGTTTGGGCCCAATGTCAAATTAATTTATATGAAATATTTGAATTGCTTATATTATTTTATATGAGATATTAATTTGAAAGTGGGCAAGCTGAGTGAAGTTTGATGGGGATTATACACTCGATGGGAAGGCCATTTTATCAATGATTTAGATGTTTTTAAGGGTTTGCTTCCCACGTCTTGTATTTGAATAGTGGGATGTTAATATAATGTCTTATCAACTCCTTGTCACGCACCCCAAGGGAGTTGGATGACGGGCATAAGGCGGGCATAAGGCGTGGATTTGCTTCCCATATCTTGTGTCTGAATCCGCCCAAAAGTTATACGGTGCACACGTGCGTCAGTTACGCCCAAGAGTTATACGGTGTGTGAGTTTCATGTGTTGCGTACAAGAGTTATACGGTGTGAGAGTTTCATGTGTTGCGTAAATAGTCTTATACTATCTTACCTAGTAAATCCCTATTCAAACGGCCAATCACCTCACAATAATGACAAAATAATATCAGTAATCTCCTCATTGACCAATAATGAGTTCATATGAATGACATCGATTCCACCAGTGTCATTCATATGAAGAGTCCTTTTAACATGGAGATTTCTTGCAACATTATAACTTATTCACATGAAAAGCAAAATCAAGAAATAAATGAGAAGTTAAGATAATGAATACCTCTATTTCAATTTGAATAATGCATGTGGGCTGGAGTGAGTTATAGGTTGTTGGCAGCCATTAGAGACCTATTTTGGTAAAGCAATTGTAGGAAGAAGAAATTAAAGAAGCAATGGGTTGAATGGCAAGGATTCCAAGGGTGAATGGAAAAGATACATTTGAAAAGAACTTTTTTCTTATTTCTATTACTTTTCAATTGCAAAAGTTGAGGAGGCACAAAATGTAAAAAAAATGCCCATATAAATTAGAAATTTCCTCCCTATCATTTTCAACTTTTCAAAGAGTTGAGGAGCAATTACCCCTTCTCGCTCTCCCTTCCCTGCGCCCTTGATGGCAACCTATAGAGAAATATTTCAAGAGAGGCATCTTATCCTTCCGTTGTGTCCTTCATTTTGTCTATTGCTTCAAGTATTTCAAGTTAGGCACGATGTTTTTGGAGAGAACTAAACAATACCTCCAAAGGGGAAAGAAATGAACTGCAAAGTTGACAAGATTTCTTGTCAACTAATCAAATTAAAACTTTCCAAATATATCATCTACATAGTTCTTATCAACTGATCTTCCATAACAAATTTCTTACTCAAGTGGTCACAAATCTCGTTTTTTTTCTTAAATCACCAAATGATAATTACAAAAAAAAATATTACAGATCTCTTTAACTAACAATTAATATGAATTTGTGGGCTTGGGACAAAACCTTATATGATGTATTCAAGTTTTGTCCAAACCTAAGAATTTTTTTTTTCCTTTTTAAAATGCTCAGGAGACAAAGTTTTATGCAAAGCGACTAACCGAAGCATTGGTGGCCAGGCATACTTTCCTGTTTTACAGATAAAAGTTTAAAAAAGGGATAAATTAGCGAAAGGTCCCTATAAGTGAATGTATCCAGCCTCCAGTCCAAGGAAAAACTCTTTAAGGCCTATAATCCACTCAGCTAGACTGTTTGTAGCCATAGGTCCCTGAGCCCACATGTTTTCATTTTTTAGGACTAAATTGCCCTTCCAACCATTTTAGGCATAAAATTTTGAAATTTAAAATTTAAAATTTTATATTATCCCTCTCCTTCTCCAAAGAGCGTAGGTTTGCAACATCCGATTTGAGGGCGAGATTGGGGATGAGGGAGGAGAGATCGTGTGGGACACTGCTGCACCCGTCTCCCCTGTCTTCTCCCTCTTCTCCTTCTCCACTCTCTCTCCCTCTCTAATCTTCCGCCCTATCTCTGCTCCCTCTTCCTCTCCGTTCCTTGCCCTCTCTCTGCTCCCTCTTCCTCTCCGCTCCTTGCCCTCTCTCGCCCCCTCTCTGCACCTCTCTTCCCTCTAATTCTTTTCTTCTTCGCTCCCCGTCTCTCCGCTCCCTCCCTGTCTTCCTCCTCTCCTCCTTCTTTTCCACCTCTCCCATCTGTTTTCGCCCAGCGCCCACGCGCGTCGCCCTCCAAGGAGTTTCACTCGTTCCTTCAGCCAGTGAGACACTCGTTAAAGCTATAGATAGATAAAACGAGTTTGACACGTTTCCGACTAAGAATGGCGCACTCATTTGATCCAACCAAAAATCTCGACCGCCCACCGATTTCCCATTTTCATCTTCCCTGCCTGACACAAGTGGGAACTTGGCCGGGTCCAATCTGGAGTAGATGGTCGATATCATCGGTAATGGGGTCCTCGGTCTCACTGGTTGCTGATCTTCATCGGTGTTCGTGCTAATCGTCGCCGGAATCCAGTCATTGCCGGAGAAGAAGTGTCGCTGCTTTGCTTCGCCGGACTGCAAAATTGGCACCCCTGATCTCAGCCGCGTAAGAAGATCAGAAAATAGTAGCGCAGGAGAAGATCGGAGGAGAAAATAGTAGCGCAGAGAGTAAGGCAGCAAGGTTGTCTTCATCTTCTGATTGCAGAGATGGTAGCCAAGTTGTGTCTGGGGAAGGAGACCTAGGCAACCCAGGCCAGGCTGATTACAGGTCCAGGTTCGGGTCAGGTTGACCTGATACACAACATTATCCGGTTCCAGCCATAGCAGCAATCCAGGTGATCTCATTAGGCGACCACAGTGATGGGGTTTTGATCGATTGAGAAGGAAGAAGGCCTGCCGGTTTCGTTGTAGCCGCCACTGTAGTTTTCAGATCGTTGCTGAATGTAGTCAACGCGCAGCTCCGCTAGAGAATGAAGGCAGCAGGGCTGTTATATCATTTTTGACAAATCTATATGAGTTTTTAAAAAATTTATCTGAGTTTTTGTCAAATTTATCTGAATTTTGTCAAATTTATCTGAGTTTTTGTCAAGTTTATCTGTTTTCTGTCATATTTATCTGAGTGTTGTTCAAATTTATCTGTTTTCTGTCATATTTCTTTGTGTTTCTGGTAAATTTATCTATATTTTTTTTTAAAATTTATCTGATTTTTGGTAAATTTATCTGAGTTTTGTTCAAATTTATCCGAGTTTTTGTCAAATTTATCTGAGTGTTGTTCAAATTTATCTGTTTTCTGTCATATTTCGTTGTGTTTTTGGTAAATTTATCTGAGTTTTTTTCAAAATTTATGTGATTTTTTTAGTAAAATTTATTTACGTTTTTTGAAATCTTTATGCGTTTTTTAAATTTATTTGCGTCTTTTGAAATTTATTTGTAACTTTTCAAATTTATTGCATTTTTTGAAATTATTGCATTTTTCAAATTTATTTTCGTTATTTTAAATTTATTTTCATTTTTTGAAATTTTCTTTCGATCTTTTGAGATTTATTTGAGTCTTTTGAGATTTATTTATATTTTCTGAAATTCATTTGGATATTTTGAAACTTATTTGCATCTTTTTAAATTTATTTGCGTTATTTGATTATATATTGCTTTTTTTAAAACTTATTGCATTTTTTTGAAATTATTTTATTTTTTAAAATTTATTTTCGTTATTTTGATATTTATTTGTTTGTTTTTAGAAATTATTTGAAAATCTAGGGATTCCATTAATCGTGGGCAATTAAATATTAGTTGACCATTATTAATGGGATATCCCACCAATCATGGGTTATGATTGAAAGAAAGGGTAAACTAGACATTTCAGGTATGAGAAAGTGTGGGAGGGACATTTGCCTCCATGACTTTTTTTTGTGGATCTAAGGTCATAAAGTGACATGTTCAGGGACCTGTCCCCGAATGCCCCTTAAAAAAGTGGGCATTCGGCAACAAGTCCCTAAACATTTCACATTCTGACCTTAGATTCATAATCTTTTTTCATAGAGTGATAGGTTCATTTTTTAAATTTGAAGATCTAAAATGTCTAAGTTACTATTTCTTTAAAAGTTCTTGTTTATTTAAAGATAAATCATATCCCCTGATTAGTGGGATATGCCATTAATAATAGTCATTTACCATTTAATTAGCCATAATTAATGAAAATTCCATTAATGAGATTTTCCAATAAATTTTAAAAAAACACAAATAAATCTCCAAAAATGCAAATAAATTTCAAATGAACGCAAAAATTTTTTTAAAAATACAAATAAATTTCAAAAGAAGCAAATGAATTTAAAAAGAATGCAGATAAATTTAAAAAGACGCAAATATATCTCAAAGGACTCAAATCAATTTAAAAAAATGTAAATAAACTTCCTAAGACGCAAATAAATTTCAAAAGTCGTAAATAAAATTAAAAAACGCAGATAAGTTTCAAAAAAATGCAAATACATTTGCCAAAACTAAGATAAACTAATTTTCCAAGTTTTAGAAAAATTTGCCAAAAACTCAAGTTTTTTTTTCAAAACTAAGTTAAATTTATTTTAAAACGCAAATAAATTTGAAAAGTCGCAAATAAATTTCAAAAGACACAAATAGATTAAAAAAATGAAAATAAATTTGGCAAGAAACTTAGATAGATTTTCCAAAAACTCAAATAAATTTTTAAAAAGACTCAGATAAATTTTTCAGAAACTCAGAAATATTTGCCAAAAACTCAAATAAATTTGCCAAAAACTTAGATATATTTGTAAAAACTCAAATAAACTTTTCAAAAACTCTGTTAAATTTATCAAGAACTCGGACAAATTTGCTAAAAACTCAAATAGATTCTAAAAAAACTCTAATAAATTTGACAAAAAATAAGATAGATTTATTAAAAACTCAGATAAATTTGACAAAAACTCAAATAGATTTAAAAAAAAAACAGATAAATTTGACATGAACTCGGATAAATTTCACAAAAACTCAAATGAATCTCCCTCGGTTGTGGTTGGATTCTGCAACCAGAAATCCTTTCAGCTGCAACCGAGTCTCTTTATTGTTAAAATCCAAGTTCTATTGTTAAAATCCAAGTTCTATTTATAATGATCCCATAACCTAGATTAAAATGGGTCCAAATATTGGATATATATCATTACACTTAGAAAAAGTTTCAAAAAAGAAACATTAATAAAATATCATTTTAGAGGTTTTCTACCATCCTATAAATGAGAGGAACAAAAGTTTCTGCACAAAAAACATCTCTTCACTCAAATGATATCAAAAGGAAAATAAAACAATCTTATAGTGTAATTCCTTGAGCAACCAAATATGTAAGAAAAGTAAGTCTAAACCATTTAAAATGTGAAATATAATTTATATTAATTTTTTAAAGATGGAAATGATAGGCCATTGGATGTGAGTTCTCCTTGTTGACTACAGTTGAGTAAACAAATTTATAGCCTATACATACGAACTTGGGGAATTAACAAGAAAAAACCCCATATATACCACACAGATTTGTACCCAATAAAATCAGACAAACAGAAGGGGTCCTGCTGCTACGGTTTTTTTTTTTTGTCGTTTAGCGCGATGGTTGATATCGACACTCACTCAGAACTACTTTATATCCGGCCTCAAATCTGCTTTTTCCTTTTGCATCATTCGTCTCAGCTCTGCGAGAGCGCCTGGCGACAAACATTCGTCGCAGGTCCTTATTAACTCCATTTAGGGCAGTGGTTGCAGTCCTTTAAGAAGTAGGTACAAACATTACTTTTCATTCTCAGTTTGATAACTTACCCCAGAATATAACATTCATCCACCATGTTGATTCATTTTCATCTCTCATATGTTACAAGCCCTAGACACTACACAACAATTTTGCTCTGTCCCATAAAATGATACCCCAAGTGCGTCTATTAACCATTTTTTTTTTTATCTTATAGTTGTAAGCGGTGGATATGCTCATAAAGTGATACTACCATCTTTAATTTTCATATATCTTTTTGGATTTAGGGTTTAAAATGTACATTGTTTAACAACACAGACATCAGTTCTCTTCTTCACTGTATTATTTACCCTAAAACATAACATTCATGCACCATGTTGATTCTTTTTTCATTTCTTTCCTATTACAAGTCCTAAAAATGTTAACACCACTTTTGCCTTGTCCTATGAAATTGTTCTTAAAGGTGGATATGCTCCTAGAGTGACACTATCATCTTTGCTTTCATATTTTATTTTATTTTTTGGGTTTAGGTTTAAAATGTGTATAGTTTCTCTCTGGCATTGTTTAACAATACAATTAGTACAAAGCTTGAAATATTACAATGCATTTACTTTAAACATACATTTGTCCTTTCACCATGTTGATTCATTTTCATTTCTCATATGTTACAAGCCCTAGACACTACACAACACTTTTGCTCTGTCCCATAAAATGGTACCCCAAGTGCGTCTATTAACCATTTGTTTTATCTTATAGTTGTAAGCGGTGGAAATGCTCATAAAGTGACACTACCATCTTTAATTTTCATATACCTTTTTGGATTTAGGGTTTAAAATGTGCATTGTTTAACAATACAGACATCAGTTCTCTTCTTCACTGTATTATTTACCCTAAAACATAACATTCATGCACCATGTTGATTCTTTTTCATTTCTTTCCTATTACAAGTCCTAAAAATGTTAACAACACTTTTGCCTTGTCCTATGAAATTGTTCTTAAAGGTGGATATGCTCCTAGAGTGGCACTATCATCTTTGCTTTCATATTTTATTTTATTTTTTGGGTTTAGGTTTAAAATGTGTATAGTTTCTCTCTGGCATTGTTTAACAATAAAATTAGTACAAAGCTTGAAATATTACAATGCATTTACTTTAAACATACATTTGTCCTTTCACCATAGGCATTGTCTATGTATACGTATTTACCTTTACCTTTTGTTCCTTTCACTATTAGAAACTATTTTTTTATTTATAAATAACATGTCAGATTGCGAGGTCTTAATCATATTCCACAATGATGGAAACTTTGAATTTGATATTATGCGTCCGGTCTATTATGGAGGAAAGCAGAAGATGAGGTATTTATCAACTAACATAACATATGGGTCATTGGCTGCCGAAGCAATTGAAGCATCTAATTGTGATTTATCTACTGAAAGTTTAAATATATAATACCTTCATCATAATGGATGTGCTTTTTCACTTGCTAGCATTGAAGATGATAATGATGTGAAAAAAATTATCAAAGCATCGGGTCAAGATACAAATGGGATATACTTATATGTATCTAACAGTCAGAACAATGGACAATATAGAGGAGGAGAACAAGCTAGGTATGTGAGTTCATTGTATTCTAAATTATACTTTATCAAATATTAGTTTCAATTCGTTACTTGCATTTTGTTATATTTATGGATTATAGGTCTCAGACGAATGATTAGCATCGATCTTTTTTCAGACGAATGATTAGCATCGATCTTTTTTTAGAAAATCGAGAAGTGTATTGAGAAATTGCAAGGGAAAAGAAGTGAAAGAGTCAAGTTTTGTGTGAGAGATTCCTACCATCGATCTCCATGAAGATAATGACATACATTTTCCAACCGTTAGAAACACTACAAGTCCGCATCATACCGTAGAACAAGAAATTGATATTGATAATATAGAGGATTGGGCATCCTATGATGATAAGATACATTTTGATGAACATAATTTCACCGGACAAATTCCTGTGATCGCGATGGGCTTGGACAGGAGCAACGTTGCCGAGGCTAATCCAATCAACAATGCATATCATTTAAGTGAGCATTCAAGTGTTATTTTCGTTGACAACATGGTTCCTGAAGACTTGAATGCAGACGATGGAAACAATTCAGCACGTGAAATATGGGTTGGCTGTGAACCCCCTGATCGTGACACATTCCGGAAGACTGTGGCTAAGTTTTCAATTTATGGAAACTTTACTCTAAGGCACTTGAAGACCAAAACCTGTCCAAAGTGACAGTATGCTGTAAAGATCAGAATTGCCCTTGGTGCATTCATGCTTCTATCATGGAATCAGGACCACAACTCAAAGTGCATACGTATAATCATGTCCATAGATGCTCGAAGCCAATGATGGGGATGGCAAATAAACAGGCTTCAGCAGCACTAATTGCGGAGTTCATCATGGATAGAGTCTGACAAAATGACCATTTGAAACCAAAAGAGGCATGAACGACTACCAGATGAAATTTGGGACAGCTATTAGTTACAGGAAGGAACATATAGTAAAGGAGATAGTTCGGCGTACAGTGTGAGGATTGTACGAGGAGTCCTTTCAAATACTGTCTATGTATTGTATTGAACTGAAGAGGACCAACCCTGGCACAATAACAAACATAGACACCACATCTGAGGACCATGCAGACCAATGATTGCTGTAGATGAAGCACATCTCTAAGGGAAGTATCCCAGTGTTTTGTTTGTAGATGTAACAAACGATGCCAATTATAAGTTCCTCCCCATCGATTTTGCCTTTACGGAAGCCGAGCGACGTGATAGTTGGGAGTGGTTCCTTGCAAACTTGTTCATAGCGCTAAGTGAGCCTAACAATTTGACTATTGTGTCGGACAGTCAAAAGGGTTTTGTTTTGGCGCTCTTGAACACCATAGCCTCCGCAAAGTACTGTTATTATTGTCGTCACGTTGCCGAGAATATTCGAGTGGCTTTCAGTGATGCGGTAATTGTTATGAGATTTTGGTGTGCCGCCAAAGCCTACAGGCCTTGTGAATATGATGCATATATGACTAGTGTATGTGTGACTTGTGATGGACGACAAACACTAGTGTATGTGCCTCCCTTGCTTCCCAAACTCTGTGGTCGTGCTTACCAAAGGTAGCCTCAATGCTGACATTAGATCCATCTTGCCACCAACTCTGCATACAGTAACGTTAGCACAATATAAAAGCTTGACAAATAAAGTCGAATTGTAATGGTGTGAACAAAAATTATAGGACCATTCAGCACAGTCTTACACAAACGCTTGGGTCATCGATGAAAACAGTTGGGCATTCTTCTCTCAAGATCTCAAAGTAATAGTTATTATGTTGATGTCCAACCAAGTTCCCTCGTTGAGTGCTTTCTTTAAATCTTTGCTAGAGACCATGGTACATATGCTGGCTAGTTCTTCTTTTCTACATGAAAGAAATGCTTGTTAATAAACACAATGCTATCAGACGAATGAAGATGAGTACAGATTGAAATGGATGGCGGAAACAGCTACACATACTTTGTTTCTTAATATACTTTGAAACCTTCAAGAAAGAATTGCTCTTGATTAGTTAATACGTAACCCGAATGAACCATAGAATGGGGATAATCATCAAACTTTATTGGCATATTATGCATACTCGTCAACCGCTTGGTTCTCCAAATCAAAGAGACTATGGTAGCCATCTATAATGCAACAACTATTGCGGAATCACTAGGAACTGCCGTAGGAGTATCAAACAATGTTTTGATAATTTGGAGTGGGGGGGTGAAAACACTTCTTTCATTGGTGGTAAGTCCGCAGTCTGCTCTTTGCTTGGAGAGTCCTCGATACACAATGTCTCTGCTTTGTTTCTCCTCTTCGCCCTTAATTGGACTTTTGATAGCAGCTTTCTTTATTCTCGTGTGAGAGGGACCTGTGTGCCTCTAATGGAAAACAGTAAGAACAAAGTTAGCTAGTAAATATAAGATTAAATCGAACACAGTGTTTGACATTTTGCCTTTTTTTTTACATCTTGATCAGATTGTGAGCAATTACAACCTTCCATGGAGAAGTTTTCAAAAGTCGTTCCGAAAGCATCCTTAAAGGTCTTCAATTTTTTTCGAATTGACAATGCTAATTTTGACATGCTTGTTTTTATACTCTCTGCCTAATCACACGACTGATCTAAGTGATCAACCGGTTCCTGCACCTGATTACAGCAAACAATCATTTAACCCAATCAAGTAATATTACAAGCCTATAGAAATGAAACGAAAGCACAAGCTATTTAGCATTCAATATTTACATATTTCTTTGGGACAAATGGCTAAGCATGGTTAGCAAAGGCTTTCGCCTTGCTAGTCTATGCGCGCTCAATCTTGCCGACATGTCTGACTGTGTTGAAACCATACCATAGCAAGTACTCTTCTGAATGTTTTGGTGAGGTACACTTCTCCCCACGTAATCCTAGTTGCTTTCTTGCAGCCCATAGCACTGTTATCTCTTCATCCATATGCTGGTTGTAATCTATTATACACCTCTCTATATGTTCTCGTCTCAAGTATGACATATTGAAAGGTGGGGGGACCACTTGCTTGAGCCCAAACTGCTTCATGACTCGCCAAGTATTGTGTCGTTCGACAATCCAGTAAAAGACAAGGATTGTTGATGACAAAAAAAGTTCGCGATCAACTTTAGGTATGCTCATCTTGAACTTTTTGCCATAGTTAGAAAACAATTGCCAATTGAACTGCATTGAACATGAACAAGAAGACATTTAAACACAAATAATGGGTAACCTAATTAAAAACACTGTAAAAGGTCCTCACGACGACTTTGGTTACCCCATCAGTCGGTAAGATGTTCAGTTGGTGCCTGACTTCCTTGACTGTTGCGAGGGTTGGGTAATCCCCCAACCTCTTATGCCATGTCTTGAAAAGTAGAAATTGTATCTCCTTTTTTCAACTAGGGTCTGGCCAAGGACACTGTCCTATAGATATTCTCGAGTAAGCTCGTGTCTACAACGGAAAGTATCACAATGCACATGTTACTTAGCATTTAAATAAGAACAAGCAAAATATTTAAATTGAGAATTAAACACCAGGTTAGGCCCAGTTTCTTCCAAGTTATAAGGTAATGAGTTGGGTTAGGACTTATTTGACCTGGTCTCAACCCATAAAGAGACTTGTTATTTGAAACAAGTGGATAAGTTGTTCAACAATATCCCCTAAGGGAGGGGGAATTTCCTTCATAGAACCTGGGGGTGATTTTAAGGATTTGGGCTTATCCCCATATTCTCTCCCTCCCGCCCTTTTTCTTATTTAGCTTCTTTGTTGTCTTCGGGTGCTCTCATTTGGTTAAAGGGGAGAAGAGAACACAGAGTGGAGAAGAGTTTTCTTTGAGGATCAGCAGAAACCGGCAAGACTTGCGGGGAGGAAGAAAAGGCCGGAAGATCTAGTGGATGCCTTACACAAATTAAGCCTCATATCGATCGAGCCACAGTTTTCCACACAAGGAGGTGAGTGAATCTTCCTAGATGCTTTTACAAGATGATTCTAATTGAGACGTAAGATTGTGAATCCTCATTAATGGAGGATTAGAGAGGGGCTGGTTATATGCCATGTTCATATGATGGTGTTGTCATTGTCTACATGTCAACCAACTGTATGGATGAATTAGTGTAGAAAGTATTGTTAACAATTGTATTTCGTTCTGAGTAGAGTTTGTACTCGACATGTTATTTATCCACCTTATGAAGTTGGGTGCTACAGTGCCAGACAAACCAAAATATGGTGTTTCGGGTGGCAGAATATTATACTAATGTGTATCATACCCATATTGGAATGATGTATAAGCCTCTTCCATGTAGATTGCTTTGGCAGAATGCAAAAATCAAAGCAGAACCTAGATTTTTGGGTTTTCTGGTCGTCTGGGACAAGAATTGTTGGATGAGGTAGTGGGGCCAGGTGGGCCACTTCAAGTACGGGTCACTTGGGGGAGCTTGGCAACGATGTGGATCGGCCCTTGGATTTCAATTTGCGTGGCTGATGAGAGAGCGTCACAATCATATTGAGATTTAAAATCTTAGAGGTGGATTACTCATTTTAATAATGTGGAACTTGATTCCTTTATGTATTAGGAATTCTTTGTTATTGGATTTATTATCACTTCTCATCTGGTATAATTGATCTCATAAATAAATCATAGGCATTGCTCAATTCTTTATGATAACTTGATTTATGTGGTGATCTTGACTTACTTATAGTAATGTTTCGGAATCTGATGAGCTCCAGGTTTCGGGGCTTTACAAGTGGTATCAGAGCATGGTCTTGAGCAATACAAGAGACTTAGCAACTCCTAGGATACGTTGTGAGGACGTAGTAAGGGGGAGAATAGTACGATAGAAGCTTATTCTCCGTGATTGTGTGCTAAGTTGTGAATCTTTTTGTAGAGAAAGGAATATGAACAACCAAGAGAACCTTCAGAACGCCAATGATGACCAGAACAAGAATGCGTACCTAAATGGCAATCAGGGCATTAACCCTCACCTTATCGGGGGGCAAACTGAATTGACGGAATATGCTCGGGAGATGTTCACATCATTCATGATGGCTTACAGTCAGGTACAAGAGCAAATCACAGCCCTGGCAGCACGTCCGGGTGGGAACAATGATGTACGAGGAGGCCCTAGTGGAGAGGGAGGTGGAAATGTCACCGGAGGCAGAGATAGAGAAAGAGACACCTTATACAAATGTTTCAACGAATTCTGACCCAGGTACTTTGATGAAACCACCAATCCTTGGGATGCTAACAAATGGGTGGAACAAATGGAAGGAATATTCGAAGTAATGGGATGCTTGGACCCACAGAAAGCATTTTTAGTCGCCTTCAAGCTTGAAGGAGATGCGAAAGAGTGGTAAAAAGCCGCTAAGAAAACCTTCGAAAGCCCGGAAAATGAAATCACATGGGCATTCTTCAAGGAGTTCATACTGAAATTTATCCTGGAGCATATCAGAGAAAGAAAGAAGAGGGAATTCCAGATTCTGGTGCAAGAAGATATGACCGTAGCAAAGTACTATAACCAACTTACAGAGTGTCTCACTTTGCATAAGAATTAGTGGCGACTGATACTATGAAGCGGAACAAATTCATTGAGGGGTTACAACCAGATATCAAGAAGAATGTGAAACTAGGCGAACCTGCTACCTTTGCAGCTGCTTTAGAAAGAGCCTGTGTATCGGAATAAACTACTGCTGAAATGAACGGGACACTCTCGGCTAGGATGGCGGAAACCAAGAGGGATTACCAGGGAAACCGTGCACCACCAAAGAAACAGAAATTGTATAAAAGGATAAAATGCAAGCGATGTGGAAGGAACCATAGCACAGAGCAATGCCATTGGTCTACGGACGCGTGTTTTCATTGTGGTCAGGCTGGCCATCTTATCAAAGATTACCCAAAGAAACAGGATAAGGATAGGCGTCAGTAACAAGAACAACCACCTAGGCAGAATCAACAGCAAGGGTACCAAGACAATTCCCATCCAGCGAATCAGCAGAATCCTCCGGCAAGGAATCAGTACAATGCTCCGAACTAGCAGAATCAACCAAGGGGACCACCTAACCAGCCTCAAGGGCAGAATTTCAATCGTGGATGACCCAATCATGGCGGGCAGCAGAGGGGACAACAGCCCAATGCCAGGGTCTTTGCTATTACTCAGCAAGAAGCTCAGGCTGCAAATAATGTTGTAGAGGGTATGATTTTAGTTTCCAATGTTGAAGCTTATACTTTATTTGATTCTCTGGCTCTACACATTCTTTTGTGTCTCATGTTTTTGCTCCCAAGATGAACAAGCCACTCTCTACACTAGATCAAACAATTATAGTATCAATCCCCACTGGAGGACACATGAGCACTTGCACTGTGTTTCACAATTGTCCATTAATCGGGGAAACCAATATGCCAGTTAACCTGATATTGTTACCTATGAATGATTTTGACATCATCCTTGGAATGGATTAGCTAGCAAAGTATAGAGCAGTGCTGGACTATTTTAATAAACTAGTCCGCTTTAATCTAGAAGGGTACGATGATGCGTGTGTAATAGGAAGGAGAAGGTCAATACACACGGCAGTCATCTCAACAATTAAGGCTTGTAAATTGTTGAAGAGTGGATGTGATGGATACCTAGCCTTCGTTACAGAAGAGAAACAAAGCCTACACTGGAAGAGACTCCCATCGTTAGAGAGTTTCCTGACATGTTTCAGGATGACCTGCCCGGTTTGCCACCAATTAGGGAAGTGGAGTTTGCTATAGAATTGGTACCAGGGATGGCTAGAACATGTGAGCTTTTTGAGCCACATCATCTCAGGTGAATGGTTGTCCGTGGATTCCACCAAGATTAAAGCTGTTTCAAATTGGAAGAGACCGGAGACTATATCAGAAATTCGTAGCTTTCTGGGGTTAGCCGGTTATTACAGAAGACTTGTACAAGGTTTTCCTCTATAGCAGGTCCTTTGACCAGACTTACTCGAAAGGATAAGCCGTTCATTTGGGATGATAAATGTGAAGCAAGTTTCCAGATACTAAAGGATAAACTAAGTACAGCTCCAGTTTTAGCCCTCCCTTTTGGCAGCGAAGGTTTTGTGATATTTTGTGATGCATCACTATAGGGTTTAGGATGCTTTCTCATGCAACACGACAGGGTGATTACTTATGCATCTCGACAATTGAAGTCTTATGTACAGAATTATGCCACACATGACCTAGAATTGGGTGCAGTTGTCTTTGCACTCAAGATTTGGTGGCACTATTTGTATGGTGGGGAATTTGAGGTATATACAGATCATAAGAGCTTGAAATATGTGCTCTCATAAAAAGATTTGAATATATGACAAAGGAGATGGATGGAATTCCTGAAGGATTATGACTTCTCTATATATTACCATCCAGGTAAGGCAAATATGGTTGTTGATGCTCTAAGCAGGAAATATGCTCAGATGGCTTCGTTAACAGCTGAGAAGAGGTTGATTGAAGAGATCGAGGACTTGGATGTAAACCTTTGGTCGATCAATAATAAGGTGATATTGGGGAGTTTCAGGGTCCAGCCCGAGTTGATTCAAAGGGTCAAAGATCGCCAAAGAGATGATCCGGCACTAATGGAGATATTCAATAAGCTAAATATCAAACCAAACTTTTCCATTACCAATGATACAATGTACTACAGGAATATGCTTTGTGTACCAAACATCCCAGAAATCAAAGATGAAATTATGAAGGAGGCACATTGCATGCGCACCATCCACCCGGGGAGTACAAAAATATACCAAAATTTGAAGATAAGATTTTGGTGGGTCAGTATGAAAAATGATGTTGCTGAATTTGTGGGCAAGTGTTTTACCTGTCAATAAGTGAAAGCCGATCACAGGAAGCCTGGAGGGCTACTTCAGCCATTATTGATACCTGAATGGAAATGGAAATATATTTCAATGGACTTTGTGTCAGGTTTTCCAAAGACTGTTAGAAACAATTAAATTATTTGGGTAATTATGGATCGGTTGACAAAATCGGCTCACTTCATCCCCATTAGAAATAGAACATCTATGGAGTACTTGGCACAACGGTATGTGAAGGAAATTGTGCAATTGCATGGTGTACCTGCTTCTATTGTATCGGATAGGGATACGAGGTTCGTATCGAATTTCTGGAAGAAGTTACAAGCTGCAATGGGTACAAGGTTGAGTTTTAGTACATCATATCATCCGCAAACCAATGGGCAAACAGAAAGAATGAATCAGACCCTTGAAGTCATATCGAGAGCATGTGCTTTGGACTTTAAGAACAGTTGGGATGAACAATTAGCACTTGTTGAGTTCGCTTATAATAACAACTATCATTCAAGTATCAAAATGGCATCGTTTGAAACACTTTATGACCAAAACTGCCGATCTCTAATTTGCTGGGAAGAGGTCAATGATGGGAGAGTGCTTGGCCCCGATTGGGTTCAGACTTCCACCGTCAATATCAAGAAGATTAGGGACTGAATGAAAGCAGCTCAGAGTAGGCAAAAAATCTATGCGGATAATCGCCGGAGGGAACTAGAATTTGCTGTAAGTGATTGCGTTTTTCTTAAAGTTTCTCCGACTAAGGGAGTTATGTGTTTTGGCGAGAAAGGGAAATTGAGCCCACGGTATGTTGGACCATTTGAAATCATTGGATGTATCAGCAATGGTAACGCATATGCCCTTGGATTACCGTCCCAACTAGCTGGAGTGCACAATGTGTTTCACGTGTCCATGCTCAAGAAATATCAACCCGACCCTTCGTATGTAATAGACTATGAATCAATTCAGATGCAGCAAGATTTATCTTATGAGGAGCGGCCGGTGAGGATCCTAGGAACCAAAGAGAGAGCTATGCGGAGCAGGACAGTGAAACTGGTAAAAGTTCTGTGGGAACATCACAAACAACTTGAATCTACTTGGGAGACAGAAGAGGAAGTCACTCCACCTTTTTCCACCAGGTATTTGTTTAATTTGGCAGACCAAATTTCCTAAGGCGGGGGTGGGGTGGTGGGGGGGGGAGTATGTAATACCCTGGGCAGGTTAGGCCCAGTTTCTTTCAAGCTATAAGGTAATGAGTTGGGTTATAAGACTTATTTGACCTGATCTCAACCCATAAATAGACTTGTTATTTGAAACAGGTGGATAAGTTGTTCAATGATATCCCCTAAGGCCAGGGGAATTTCCTTTGTAGAACCTGGGGGTGATTTTAACGATTGAAGTTTGGGGTTATCCCCAGATTTTCTCCCTTACGCCCATTTTCTTATTTAGCTTCTCTGTTGTCTTTGGGTGCTCTCATTTGGTCAAAGGGGAGAAGAGAACACAGAGTGGAGAAGAGGTTTCTTTGAGGTTCAGTGGAGACCAGCAAGACTCGCGGGGAGGAAGAAAAGGCCGGAAGATCTAGTGGATGCTTTACACAAGGCCTCATATCGATCGAGCCACAGTTTTTTATACAAGGAGGTGAGTGAATCTTCCTAGATGCCTTTACAAGATGATTCTAATCGAGACGGAAGATTGTGAATCCTCATTAATGGAGGATTAGAGAGGGGCTCGTTGTATGTCCTGTTCATATGATGGTGCTGTCATTGTCTACATATCGACCAAATGTATGGATGAATTAGTGTAGAAAGTATTGTTAACAATTGTAGTAGAGTTTGTACTCGACATGTTATTTATCCACCTTATGAAGTTGGGTGCTACAGTGCCAGACGAACCAAAATAAAGGTGTTTGGGGTTTAAAACTTTTTGTAATGACAGAATGTTATACTAATCCGTATCATATCCATATTGGAATGATGTATAAGCCTCTCCCATGTAGATCGTTTTGGCAGAATGCAGAATTCAAAGCAGAACCCAAATTTTTGCGTTTTCTGGTCGTCTGGGACAAGAACTGTTGGATGAGGTAGTGGGGCCAGGTGGGCCACATGATGGAGGATCAGCACCATGGATCTGAAAGAGGATCCATGGGCGACCTTAGTGATGATGGACCCATGAGGAGTGGGCCCCATCTCCTCCACCATCCATCAGCCATAGAATTTCAGGCGTGAGACCCCTTGTATGTGTCGATTGAGCTTGTTTGGGTACTGTTGACTCCCCGGGAACCATCTGAGGATGAATCAAGTCCCATGTTATGCAACCACACCGCTGGACGACCATAGGGACAAGGTCTGATTTTTGTAATAGGTCAGTGTGGCCCACTATTTGGTGTGCACCAAATATGGACGATTGATACTCTTCTTTAGAGGTGTACTGTCTGAGGAAGGGTCTGATTTCTGAGATTAATTACAATAAGACCCTGCTGGTTCAGGGATCATGTCAGAACTGGGATTTTTTGGAATATGTGTTAGTATTGTGATTCATACTTGTGGAACCCACTGGCCTACCAGATCAATGATCAGGACCAGCGATCTGGATGGACCCTTATGGGCGACCATGATGGGCCTGGTCCCAAGTGGATCTTCCCGTTGGGGGTCCACCATCATCTTCCAAGATGCCTCAGGCGGGAGACTATTTTTGGGTTATTCTTGTACAGTGCAATTGTAATGTTTTGTGTGTTAGTGATAAGGCTGGGGCAGTTTGGTAAGCCTATCCAACTTTTTTTGGAGTTATAAAAAGGACACATCTGCCCATTATTAAGTAGGGTGACTTCACACTCTTAGATGAGGATGGTTTTGACTAATAGTGTATAGTGATATAATGATATGAGATTTTGACTTTCTTAAGAATTAAGAATTGATATTCCCTGAGGATTAGCCACCCTTTAATCACATAAAGAATTATTAGAAAATAAAATTATAGATTATTCTCATATGGCTAATGTCACATGCACGGGTACCAATCTTTGATTGAAATGGGGCGATGATAAATCCTCGGATCATGTGGGACTGGCCATATATATATATATATATATATATATGAAAATGAATAGTATTACAATCCCATAGATTATTATCGAACTACTTTAATGAGTATGGTTATATTCATGATCTGCTCCCTTGCATTACAAATAAATAGTGAATTTGATTATCCCATGCCTAATACTGTACGAATTAATGATGTTCTTCATGATCTAATGATCATTACTCTGAATAGTGTCTTTGAATAGTGAAACCTTGTGAAATTGGAGAGATAAAGTTGGACAGGGATTGAATATATGAATGATTACTGAACAAATCTCCCGGTGGGAGATTTCATCTGACATATGAAAATAACTTCTTTTTAGAAGATCTAAACCATTGAATCTCTCTTATGAGAGAGTCTTATTGAACCCATTGGAACCATCGATTTAGAATTTCAAGTTTAATCAGTGCTATGACGCGGTTGTGAACTTAATGTTAGAAAGACTTTAAGAACATAAGAGACTCCATGAGATACTTTTTCTTATCATATGATCTTACCTATTATATTGGGAATATTGTTCTACCTTTATATTTCGAAATTATGAAATTAGGAATATTGCTAACCAGTTTTCTAACAAGTGATTCGCCCCACTTCAAGTACGGGTCACTTGGGGGAGCTTGGCAACGATGTGGATCGGCCCTTGGATTTCAATTTGCGTGACTGATGAGAGAGCGTCACAATCATATTGAGATTTAAAATCTTAGAGATGGATTACTCATTTTAATAATGTGGAACTTGATTCTTTTATGTATTAGGAATTCTTTGTTATTGGATTTGTTATCACTTCTCATCTGGTATAATTGATCTCATAAATAAATCATAGGCATTGCTCAATTCTTTATGATAATTTGATTTATGTGGTGATCTCGACTTGCTTATAGTAATGTTCCGGAATCTGATGAGCTCCAGGTTTCGGGGCGTTATAGTTTTTCTCGGAAAGCTCTCTTCATACCATTTAAATAATTTCTTACAAAGTATCTTATATTTGCAAGGGACCGATCCCAAAAACACATATGACATAGATTTTTTACCGTAGGATCTATCATGAGTCGACCCCACGCTTTTATAAACTTTCCACTCGAACACTAAGTTCTATTATGTATTTCTTTGCAAATTGTTAATATTGCATTTTTGGAAAATCATGGTCATGCACATGCATCATGTGGGACTCGACCCAGACCAACCAAGAACCAAAGTAAGAAAGCACCAAAAAATAAAAATAAAAAACGGTCGGATTTCCACCATCCCAAGCGGTGGAAAACAAAAATGTAGGTTTTGCGAGAGCTACAGAAATCCAGCATATGCTGGTTTTCCGTTACTTGGAACAACGGAAAACCTGCATTTTTTGTTTTCCCCCTGGATGGAAAATGGAATGAATTTGTTTCTCGACGCCACCTCTCGATCAAAATCAAAGTTGTTATTAACGCATGGTCTATCACCATACGATCTATGTCTACCAAATGGTATAGACTCGTCTGCCGTACGTATTGCCTCTGAGTATCCGTAAGCACCCAGATATCTTTGTCGGGGTTTGTTGGGATGCATCTTATGCGTCCAAATTCCTAATAGTAACAATAATTATTGCGGTGGCTCCATGGACAATAGAAGAAAACTAAGAAATTTCCATCATAAATACAAAATTGATTTATGTTTATAATATACCTCTCCATGATACCCCTGAGATATGATTGTCTTGGTTATAGAGGAGTTTGTTCGAAGTTTCACCGCTGTTTTCTTCATTCACCTGCAAAATAACAATGAGTTCTTTGGACAATTAATTTGGACTTATTAGCTTTAAAGATCAATCAATTAAAGTTGATAGGTACTATAATCTTTTACTTCTATTAAAAGATCAATCTCCATGGACTTGTTAATAGATCGATCTCCATGCAACCCACTGATTATAGCCCTATTTTGTTGTAGCATCTAAATAGGGACTCATTCAGAAAAGTCTAAGGAATGTATTAACATATCTGCAACTTTATTGTACCACATTAGCCGACTTATTCTCTTAGTTCAAATAATGGTTATTGCATGATATCTTACTACATGCAGAAAGTGGATTTCTTAAGAATTTGTATGGATATTCTAACTTTGCCAATCAGCTAATAATCAAAAAGGAGAACTCAAATGCAATGTCTTGTAATTATCATCGCCAAAGCCTTTTACCAATTATGTTGGCGTCAGCTATAAGATGATGCGGGCCAAACTAATGGGCCCCGCCTAAAGTTCTATTAAACCCAAAGCCCACAAGACCCATCAATGAAGTCCCAAGATTTCTCCAACGGCAAATCCATGAAGGATTTTTTCCTACGGCAATTCCTAAATTTTCTATCTTCTAGTAGATTTCTTAGATTATAATAATTGTTACGATTTAACAATAATTAGGCAGTTTCTAAATTTTCTTAGATTCTTAGATTTAGAGAGTTTTCTAATTGGGGCTTTTGGCGGTAGGTCCTTCATCATTTACTTTTATAGTCTAAGGTCCACGGACTTTTTTCATAGTGGCAGCTGTCCTTTCATGAAAATGACCATCTAAAAAAGACATAAATGCCCCTGGACACGTCAGCACAAAGGATTGCTTCGCTTAAAGCCATTTCAAACCCTTTCATTGAAACAGAAACCGCATTCATCGCAAAAGCGAAACAAAAAACGAATCAAACTGCAAAAACCTAAAGTCTTCTTCGATCGATTGGAGAGAAACTAGTTCAACTCGGTGCTTCTCGGTTTCAATCTGTGCAATAACTCTCCGGAGAATATGAGAAAAGTTCATAGACTCGTTGGAGTCGGATAAGAGAGAAGTAGTCTAGGTTCTTTGTTTTGTAGAGTTCCAAGTACTGATCTCAAGGGTTGTAGAGTTCCATTGCATCTCTCTTGTCTTGGTTTGCATGATCAAAAGCACATGGCCTTTTCTCCCATGATCTTGACAAGTGGCAGATCGGGAAAGAGAGAGGAGAGAAGTTGGCTTAATTCAAGCCAAGCTACAAGAAGAAGATAGAAAAGGGGAAGAGGACAACTAAGCTTTTGCACGTAATCGGCTATGATGGCCAGCATCCACTTAGTCCGTATGCCAACAAATTTGTGCGGGTCCAGACTCGGATAAATTTGTGTTGGTCCAGACTCAGATAAATTCGTTCACAAATCAGAAAAGTTGTTCAAAACTCAAATAAATTTATCTGAGTTTTGGCAAATTTATCTGAGTTTTTCAAGAAGTTCAGATATGTTTGCCAAAACTCAGATAAATTTATCCGAGTTTTGGCAAATTTATCTGAGTTTTTCCAGAAGTTCAGATATGTTTGTCGAAAACTCGGATAAATTTATCTGAGTTTTGCATCTGAAACTGGTGCTTGAATGGCTGAGAAAGAATCAACCAATGTTTTCACAGATTGTAGGTAATCAGTAATGAGTGATGCACCTTTTTGAATTGTTTGTAACTGGTTGTGAATAAGAGAGTTCTGTGCTTGAGACTGCTGCAGATGAGTCTGTTCAAGAGAGAGCCAAAGTGAATGGGCAATTGTGAATCCAAGAGCCTGAGGGGCAACGGTCTTGGCAAGAGTGGCATTAATGCAGCTGATGACAAATTGATCAATGCGAGTCCATCCTTCAAGGGCTAGATTTGGTGTTGCGATGCTATCTACAGAGATGTTGGCAGGAGGTGTTGACTTAGTACCATCAACGTAGCACATGAGACCAGTGCTTTTCAAGATGGATTCCATATGATATTTCCAGACTAAATAGTTGGTGTCATCCAATTCAAGGGAGACAAAATTGGTAATGTTTGTGATGGGGAGAGTTACTGTGAGAGAGGAAGAGGAAGAAGAAGCAGAGGAGGCCATGGTGGTTGAATGATGGGATCAAAGTAGAGAAACAGACGATAGTCCTTGTAGGGCTCTGATACCATGGTGGCGACGAAACGTGCTCTGTAATGTTACTCCACAACCATGGAAAGGAACGGAAAATGGAAAAAATGAGAGAGAAGAAGATGGAAGGAGTTCTCTGGGACAATAAAGAATAAGAAAGGACTTGGCCTGGGAATGAGGGTTGAAAGGGGCAAATTAGTCATGAAAATATATGACGTGGCATATTAGGGACCTTTCACTAAAATATCTCCAGCTGTCTGGACTAGAGACATTAGAGAAAAAGTTATTGTCCTTGATGCCTTAGAAGACCGTGCGCAAGGACCTTTGGCTAATTTACCCTTTCTAATTTGGTATGGTTTGATTGCTAAATCAGTATTTAGACTTTATTATATAAAGAATGTAATCCCTTATCTTGGGATAGACTACAAAAATTGAATAGAAATTGAGTTTTCTCAAACGTAGGATTCTCCCTTGTCTTTGGTATGAGACATAGACATCCTACCCTAAGCCTTTTGGCTTGGAGTTTAGCCCGTTGCCTATCCTCCTCCTTTCCTGCGCTGCTTCACTATATGAGTCAAGTTTCTCCACTCTAGTCTATTTTAAGCCAATCCTTAGATAAGTTGCAGTTCTTTAGATCTATCATCACTCTAGAGGTAGCAAACGGATTGGATCGAGCTAAAACGGGTCAAGTCAGTAGATGGGTTCCATTGCCTGGCTCTAACTCATGTCCGAACCATTTGTGCAGGTGGGCCTGTTTGAGGAAGAATGAAAGGCAGAAACTCAAATCTGAAGCCACATTTTGCGATGCAAATCTTGGAATCACACACAAAAAAAAGTAAGATTCCTATACGTATTGTCATTAATACATATGTTTAGAAATTATATATAAATAAAGGGAGAATATACGGGTCACAAGGGTTCTCCGGGTTAACCCTAACCCAACCCCTTTCCTTGCGGGCCCTAAAAACTTGACCCATGGCCAACCCGTTTTTAATGCAGGTTGGGTTAAGGTCGATTTAGCAGGTAAGTTCAAATCAAGTTCTACCGTCCATATTCGTCACTACTTTCATCCATATCCTCTCCAGCCCACCTCTTTTCTTTAGTAAATTGTTGAAAGTTATATTCCACATTTTAGATGGTCTAGACTTTGCTTTTCTTAAATATTCAAGTGTGCAAGAAATTGCCCAATGTTTTATTGTTTCCTTCCTACAATGAGCAATGCAACTTATCTTCATCAACATTAGGCTGTCTGGGGCTCATCCACCGGTTCCACCACCACAAACACCTAGTCCTTGTCCACATCCACCACCACCACCACCACTGTCATTACCTTCATTTGAAACAAGAGCAGATCAATTGAGAAAGGTCGGTGGTTGGTCTTATCTACACATAAGTTGTCTATGACCCCTGAAGCAAGTGCAAATACTATTCCGATTGGTGGAAGAGGGTCTTAACTTAGAACATATGCCTTAAACTGGTTCATAATTTGTTTCTTTCTCTTGGCATAGGCTTATATAACTCAAGCTCTTTCCACATAAGAATATCAGTTTGTATCGGCCACAAAGGTATGTGTAAGATGTTGCACACCCGGTTAGGGACATGGTGTAAGTATGGATGCGTGCATGAGTTCGTGTCTCCTACAAAATTAAGGGGAAAAAAAGGCATATACAAGCCTGTCATTTAACCATAGGGACCACACCTTTGAGCACATAGGTCCATTTGTTTTAATTGGAATTGAATTGCTAAGATTTCTAAACAATGACTTTCTACTAAAGTATCTAAAGTGAACTGATGTGATCTTTAACAATTATAAAATACCGCAAGTGCACGGTGTCTATATGAGACAGTGGCAACAACGGGTCGAACCCACAGGGAGCTAATTAAAGAACTTTTTAATTTAATAAAACTAATTAACTAACAATTAAAAAATATTTTGAGTATTTAGATATAAAAATAAGCAACTGATTTAGATATTCGAAATCTACCAATTAATGAAAGTGATTAGAGCATAGGAATCCAATAAGCATCCACAAATTATTTATCAAGTAACCCTAATTTGTTCTAATTTTTACATTAAATCAAAGACAAATCAATATTTTTAATTTGGAAAATCTAACTTTTAAAATCCCTTTTTAATCATAAAAATTCAAAACTCAAGACTTCCTTCATCTCTTAAAAGAATAAAAATAATTTAAGAACCACCCTTCAAAAGTAAGTATAAATCATCAAAAGATCTAAATCCTAAGCATGGCCTATCAAACCTAAGCATGGATAGTCAAAAATCAATTTTTATTTTTAGAAATAAAAATAGAGATTCGCCTAGGGCACGAAGACAAGCCTATTAATCATTAAACACATAATCATGGAACAAAAATTAGAACTACTAAATAAATAAAAAGGTGATTTACTTACCTTCATCCATAGCTCTAATGAAGAAAATTAGCCCGCCATTGCTAAGAATGCGTCTTGATTTGTCAGCAAAACTTGCATCTTTACAACTTCTACTTCAAAAAAATTCTCCTTCAAAACAAATCCTTGGACATGGCCCAAGGCTACCAAAATAAAATAAATAAATAACTAATGGAAAACGAGAAAGGAAGAAAAGAAAGAAGGGAATTGGAGAGAGGGAGTGTTGCACGTGAGATCCCCTCCATCCCCTTTTGGGTTGGTTTCATAGTTGTTGATGCCTCCTTTTTAGCAAAGAATCTCCTTTTTTTTATGACTTGTTTCCTTATTTATAAAGATTTCTTGCTTGGGCCTCAAGTTAAGCTTCACACTTGGAAAGAATTTGAATTGGAGAGGATTTGTTACTAAGTGTGGTCTCTTCGGTTTCAAGTATTGCCAAATTGAATTCCTCAAACATCTCTCATGTTGCCAATTTTGAAAACTTTTTTGCAATTCCCGCATAGAATTATAACAGCCAAATTCCCAAGATCATATCTCCCTCAATATAGCTCCGATTTATACAATCTTGGGCTTTACGGATATCTACTCGAAAAGATCTTTCTAACAGTACGTAGATTGCACTAATCCAATACTCGGGTTGAAAGTTATGACTATTTCAATTTGCTGCCCCTGAAAATTTCGAGAATAATGGTGCAATTAAAGGAACTTTTATGTTGGCATGCTATCGGGTGAGTGGGACCATGTTGGACGTCCAAGGCATGTTTGGACTCTTGCTTTGTTTTCTTATTTGATTCTCTTCCCATATTTGGCACGCTTCTCACTTCCAACTTTGACTATCCAACTCCCCTTGCAGAGTTTCTTAACTTTCTCTCTTTCTTGATTTTGGTTTCCAAATTTAGCAAGTCAACACCATCTTTCCAAATCTAAGTTTCTTCTTTCCTCTTTGAGAATTTCCAATCTTTCCAATTCCACCAAGATGACAAGATATATGGGCCCTCCATGAAGGGTGTCTCGCCTTTGATCTCTCTCAAGTTTCACCAATACAGGTCCCACTCTTGATTTCTCCTACATAAATAAAATTAAATAATGTCAATAATAATCAAGTGTGAGGAATTTAGATGGACTATGCATGGGACCCTACATGCCTACTTAATGCACCAAAAATACCCAACTTTCCAAAAATAACATTTTGTGTCAAAATTAGCAGGTATGCATTAATAAAGCTAAAAAAAAAACTAATTTTTGGGTGATGAATGATATGAAAATCCCTAATTTCACAAAAGTCATGCAATGTAATGAGTTTTGGCCAAATTTTACTAAGATTCCAACTTTGATGCTCAAATGCATGAAATCATGAAATTAAGTGTAATTCTATGCAATTAACCTAATTAAGTTCACAAATGCATCTAAAATGCTGAATGAAAGCTACAATTTTGTGGACTTATCATGAACCATTGAAGGTAAAGATTAACAAAATACTTTTAAACAACCTTGCCTTGTGTTAAAAACTATTTACGACGAAAGTGATTGTCCCATCTAGTCATCTACAACTACATATTACATTCTTCACTCCTCAGCTCCTTAATATCCTTCCACGAGTCTCACTTTCTAGGAGTTTTTATGAGTTCAATAGCAAGTAGAAAAACGATCTTGCAAGTTTGTGATTCTCATCATCATCATCATCATCATCATCATCAAAGTCTTGTTCCAACCATATTGGGGTTGCCTACATTAATTTTGTTTCTCCTTTCTGATCTCAAGTCAGCGAAAAAGAGGAGGGTTGCGTTGGGTAAGTTAATAGTTAGCATCAAAATTTTGTCCACAGCTCAAATATGAATTCTAAGATAAATTTGTGATTTTCAGAAAGAAATTATATAATGAAAAATGTTGAAAACTGGTTTACCGAATAAAGTTCACAAATTATATTGCCAATCCCGTCGAGGGATGCTGAGAGTGATTTGGTTGGACAGCAAAAACATATTGAGCCAATGACATTTATTATGTGAAAAAACACGCTGATCATGATCTTCTATCACCTTAGTTGTACAGGTTCCATTTAGCCGAACCTGAGGATCCACACGGATGGAAGGGGAGGAAGCATAGGGGACCTTGTGATATGTACCAGTAGTTCTATTTTGTTTATCTTATCAAGTGCATTAAGAGTCAAAATATCTTGATTATCAGCTATAAGAAAATCTTATTACTCAAATGATATCTGAACGAAATGAATCCCAAGATTGTGCAATTCTCACAAGATTTGAAGATATTTGACTCATTAGCCACTATAGTCTAGTTCTAAGTTTGCATTTAGTCTTAAAATCAAAATGGTAGTTGAGCTCCAGATGAGTCTAAGTATGAGAACAAGGAGAGGGTTGACCAACCTTCTATATTGATGTAATTTATTCAATTTACAAGGATTACTTTGATTTCTCAATCCCTCCGATACTGGGTGTTGATTTTCCATTGATGACAACTTGATGGGACAAGTGATTGCTTATGCTTCAGCAATCAAATGATATAATTGATCTGGCTTTTTTTCCCATGGCACAAATAGAGATGGGTTTTCACAGTTCAATCGTTTTACCCAACTTTTCCACTTAATGCATTTTTGGTTTTCTGATCTTAACTTGGCACCCATGTGGACTTCTTTTGTGTTCAGATCAGTGCCCTTGCTAGTTTTCACTTAGCCTGCAGTTTGTGGCTATTACTATCCAGAGCGCCTTCTCAGGTTTTTTATTCTCCCATTTCCAGAGACATTTTTGTTGACAAATCGCAAAAGAACAAACAACTGCGTCACAACTGTAAAATCCCTGCTTATTGAATGATCCATGTGGCTGGAATTATATGAGATGAAACAGATAGAAATTATGAAATCTCATAGTATCGATGAGAGTCTCTCGATCTCTTAATATAATGCTGAAGATGGATTGTTGCATTTGTTACAACGAATAGCCTGAAGAATAGGTCGTACATATGACTCGAGTTGGGTAGTTTACCTGAGTAATGGGCCATGGTCCAGTAGGCCTACATTTATCATTATGTTTCACAGATGGTAGGCAAAGGGAAATGGAGTGCACAAATATTTCTGTTATTAGATGTCATAGTGTTGTTAATTTCCATCGTCATTAGAGTTTTTTATACAATTTAAAAGAGAAATTCAATGAATTACCTTATATAATGTATCTGTGTTTATCTACAACCCATAATTTCGCAAGCTACAAATACGCACTGTGCTAGCCATCAATGCACCAAAATGAAGCCAAAAATACCACTGAAACTGAATAATTTTTTATTTTTGGCGACAAAGATGCTATGAGAAAATCTCAATGTTTCAAGCTTCCAAATGAAATCCGAGATTGAAGATATCCAACACCAGATTGATCATTTAATGAATGCAGCCTGGGAAAAAAGGAGAAAAGAAAAAAAAAATCTATGTACGTATTTAAGTCTGGTGATAGAATCAAAACTTATATGTGATGTCACGGTTGTCCCTGAAGAGCTTTAACAATCTCCTCTGTTCTCAACTGAATGCCTTTCAGATACTCTGTCAGGATGCGCTGCTGGTAAGAACCTCCCTCCTGTGGCAAAGATATAGATATCACAACGCAGCAAGAGAGAATTTCAAAGTCTCAAGATCGGCAAGTCTTACCGTTCGAATTAGTGTCCGCTCAATTCGTTTCTTAATGACAGCATAGAACTCTTCAGGCGAAATATCTCCTTTTCCCACGTTCAGCCCATCAAGCAAAAGCCTGTTCCAGTCTTCCTCAGGTGCTGCATACCACTCAAGCCATGCTTTTCAGTTGGATGCTATGAGAATTTTGACAAGAAAAGGAAAGGCCAACACACATGCTATACAGGGTGTTCAGACAACTGTTATAATGTTCGGTGTAAGATCGTGTGGCCAGCATGCCACGGGTCCCACGTCAAATCAAGCAGATGGCAGTTTCCAATAGAGATAAAGTCCCACCGCATGTCGGAGTCTTCCACATCCCGATCCTTCATTTAGGAGATATTCAAGGCCAAGCAATACCATGCTGGCGGCCTCCACAACATGAATTCAATGCATTTTGAAAATGGAATATGGTCGGAATGTGCAGTGCACAACATCCTCTTTTCATCTGTGCCATGAAAAAAGAGAATTTCCCAAGATAATGGAAACAAGTGAATAGTATGAATGAGGGTATTTTTATTGACGCCTGCAATAGTTGTCCCATCTCCCCCATCCACACGGCAATTTCTTTCTGCCTCCTACAAGCAGGCCTTTAAAGTTTAAAATGGCTCCTCGAAAAAATCTTCCAATTCCAAATTATCGAAAGTTGAGTTACATCTGTGGCATATAAGTTGCACAAAGATTTTCTTTGAAACATCATACCTTGGATAACAGATTCAAGAAATTTCTCAGCCCTCACAACTTCATTCCCTGCACCCACCAGATAAAAGTGATTGGCATATGCAAACTTACATGCAATAACAAGCTGAAACATAGTCTGAATAAAAATTTATAAAAAGAATGTCAAACAGATGACATAGTGAACATAATTTCAGTGATCCTGCAAGAGGCATCACTCATCACATAATCATCGAAGCCCCGTCCCATCTATCTGGGGTTAGCTTATTATGTTTGACTTGTATTATTTACCACAAAAAACATACACAAGGGTATTGCACTTAAACTGCCTCAGCGCCTAGCACTTTCTGCAATCATTCATTGGAAACATAGAACAGGTTTCGTTTTCCATAATCTGAAGGATAAAGATTTCACCACCACACAAGGGCACGTTTGTCATTTTCGTTAAAGCTCCTAGGAAAAGGACTTCTATCAAAGGAAAGGATGGTGAAGGTGAAGATCTACAGAAACCATCAATGTTCTCTCATTTGGATTAAATTCATGGAAAAAAAAACCACCCAGGTGGATTATCTAACCAAGTCCTATTTGAACAATTTCCACCCCACCTTGTTCCTAGGAATACATAAATAAATACCATGTGTTCCCTTGTATAAAACAAAAATGAGGAAAGGAGGATTTGGAACGCTATTAAGTTGATGAAAAATGCACATGCAACCTCTATTCGGAAGCAGGGATAGCATCAACATATGGCCATGGTCCACTTGCATTGTCATTATACTAGCCACTGTAATTGATGATCATCTGAATGATCGCCATTTGTTTACAGTTGATTCTCCGTAATGACATTAATGAATTTTTTAAAATGAGATATTATATAACTTATAAAATCTTTTGAGACTTAAAGGTTCTCAAGTCAATTATTATCCTTTGAAAAGGCATAATTGTTCTACTGCCTTCAATATATATATATATATATATATATATATAGTCTTTAACAGGCAAGATTCCCAAGGGTAAAAGTCTTCTGACATATTACATACATGTAAAATGGTGATGGGAGTAAAATCCATGGAAAGTGTGAGAATCTTATGGCATGTTATTGATTTGATTAATGTTATAGATAATTTTAATACATCTGTGGTGTTTTTGAGGATGAGGACAGACAGAGTGAAATTTCTTTTTAAAGGAAATGAAATTTCTTGGTGTATCAAGAAATTAGGGTGTGTAAGAGACTCAGGAGGTTGAGTACTGCATAAGGTTAAAAATTATATATAAAGGATGTAAGACACGGGGACGACTGGTTTAGTGAATGTCAAGGCACTTGTAAAGTCATGATTGGTATACCGTAGATCAGACAAAAGCGGAAAAATTCTCATGGAAAGTGAAAATATCCTAAATTTAAAAGATTTTAAGAAATCGGCTTTTATGCAAATCATTAGTGACAAAACCCTGAAAGCATGAATAACCTCATTGGTTGCAGCACTGACATTTTCATGCACGAATGTGGTCAAAACTGAAGATAACTCAACGCCACAGTGAGATAAATCTTGATATCTAGGGCCAGTCATAGAGTAAAATGGAGGGCTTGAGTTGAATGAAGAAAAATAGGATCAATATATGGCGGGAAAGTGGACAAGCTAATTAAGTGTTATGTGATCTTAAGGTATCAGTCCAAATGTAAGGGCCCCTTTTATAAGGTGCCAATTAAACCTACTCTGCCACATGAAGCTAAATGTAGAGGAAAAAAGAAACTCCACTCATCCCATGGAACAAGGAAATCAGGACATAAGAGGAAACCTTTGGGTATCATCAGTAATAGAAATTAAAAAATAAATAAATAAATAACAATTTAAGAATGTCATTTGAGATGGTCTAAGAACATGCTCAAAAGGCCTAAGTAAGCACCTTAATGACGTCTTCAAGGTACAGAAGGGAAAACACATTAAAACACCTTGAGTGAAATGGTACGGAAAGACACGTCATAATATAGAGTTATTATGAACATTACATGGCATAGGTTCTTGGGAAAAGCAAAACTCACAAAGGCAACCCTAAATATTTAGAATAGGATTATACCTCCTACTATACTTTCTTTGAGAACTCCTTCACGCGCACATTCTCTCTCCTAAGGACAATCCGATGGGGACATCCATGCAGAAAGCCATGTGGGGCCCATCTGGGCACTGATCCAAATGAACCATCAAAACCCCCACCAATTATTTACACTGGATCTGTTGGATTTGCACCAATCCAAATGGATTGGACCGTTGGATCGAGGGATCATTTTCTTTTGAAATAAAGCCATTAAACCTATGGGCCACAGATGAAGGTGTTAGGCTGATGGACTTACAGTTCTGCACATAGGTAGGTCACATCTAGATCCAATCTCCCACCACCCCCATGACCCCCATGATTGATGGGGCCCCGGGGGACCCCACAAGGCCGTCCGCACAGAGCTCCATGGGAACAATTTGTAAGAAAGCGTGACCCTATATATTTATATAGAGAAACATTCGCTAAGCTCATTCACTCAAGTGCGAAAGTTCCCAATGAGGCCCACCTGATGATCCATTAGAGTAGACCGTAAAAAAGAGCCCCCCCCCCTAAGAAAACGTGACCCTATATATTTATATAGAGAAACATCCGCTAAGCTCATTCACTCAAGTGTGAAAGTTCCCAATGAGGCCCACCCGATGATCCATCAGAGTAGACCATAAAAAAGAGAGCCCCACCCCCCCAAACACACACACCACATAAAAAAAAAAATGTAGTCACCAATCGTGGGATTTGTTGCCTTTCTAAATAGATTGGACCATTGACTCGTTTTGGATGGTGAAGACTTGTCGGCCATTTATAAGGTGGTTAGGATCATTATCCCAGCCTCCGTCATTGTACCCGCCCGGTCTCATCCCCTAGGTGCGCCCCACAAGCATTTTTACATTTGAGCAGATGAGCATATGAACGCATGCCTATATAGAGAGAGGGGATATATGTAGGACCCTCAATCCAAATAACAAAAATTCATTCGAAGTAGTGCAAATAACAAAAATTGACCCTCAATCCAACGGTCCAATTCATTCGAAGCCGTGCAAATCTATGAGATTTGGTGACTAAAGGAGGGTTGTGTACGTGTGGTCCATTTGGATGGGTCATAATGTGGGCGCCACTAGATGGTCTTCGCAGTAAGACCGTGAGGACCGTCCTCATAGGAATAGGATCACTTCCCTATATATATATATATATATAGACACAGAGAGAAGGGTTGGGAGAAATGCAGGTTAGAGAGTAACCACTGCATGCACTACTGTGTTAGATTTTACTTAATTTTATTTCTTTATATATTTATTTTCCTGTTGAGTAGAACACGTTAAGCTGACCTTCGATCGATGGGATAAGGCTAAGATGATGATGATGAACAACTTAAAGTAAACAAACATCCGCTCACAAAAAAAAATAAAATGAAATCATTGGCATTCCATTACCTTTCTTTGCATAGCTACGCCTTGATAACACTTTGGAAGCATAAAGTTGTAAGACCTTTTGCAGCATAGCTTGAAGGCCTGGCTTATCTGCATCTTCCTTAGCCTACAAGTGATCTGTAAGAAATTAGTGATAGAGCCAAAATATAAAGTGAATTACACAATAACATCCAAATGATGGTTAATAAAAAGAAAGGAAACAAGGGAAGAAACATGCAAGGGAATTTGCATCTCTCGGCCATCTACATGCTCCCATAAGAATGTCCGCCCTATCTCACCTTGTAAGTATTTCTATGCACCCTTTGGAAGACCCACTCACCCACTAACCACAAGCCAAACCAATACATCCATTAAAAATATTTTAAGAAGCTCCAAAAAGACCAATTCTCATAACCACAATGCCATTACTACATAGTTGCCCATAGAGTACTCCACTCACAATGGAATATTAATTGAGTTAGGCCTCAAGCAGGTAACTATGGCATGCTTTTGAGGCTACGTTACAATCAAAACCAACTCTAGATAAGGAGGATAAAGCCTTCATAACGATGTTTTATATGATAATGATCATAAATATGAAAAAGTTGTTACCCCTCCCTAAGAGGCGTGGAATAACACTTCCCCAGCAACTTGGTATATCATCATAAAGTTTACACCTTGTAATCACTTGCTACATCTATGGACCACCTTGCACTTGGTACAACTCCGTCAAATTTACACATAACTGTGGAGTGACATGAGGTGTGGGTTTGCTCCCCATCTCACGTTCAAAACCGCCCCATATTACCATTCCAAAAAAAAAAAAAAAAACTGCCCCATATTTTCCCAATGTGCATTTGTGTGTATAGCTAGCGGGTACCACCTGGGGGATTAATCATGTTGGGTCAAAGACCTCAAGGATATGCACATCATAAAATTAAAAAAAAAAATTACACATAACAAGCATTTATTAAAGTGGACCGCACCTTGATAACAAAATATTTTGCTAAGAAAAATGCAAAGACTTCATTTAGCATGAACATTTTATGTAAACCTGCTCTTTTAAACATAATAATTAAAATAGAGTTGATAAACAATTAAAGGCTTAGGAAAGAATAAACAAATGGAGAAAGGAGTAACCAAATAACTATTCTAATCTAATCAGGGATCTGAACAAATGCATGTTGCCCACGATAATCCTCAATTCCTCATTCTTATAACACCAACATATTTATGATGCGGATCGCAACAAAAATCACACAATTGAGCAAGCATTAGAGTTCATAGAGGAATATGATCGAGCACATGGGGTCCATACCCATATGTGAGGAGTTCCTTGCAATTAGGAACACCAGAGTCCCCAAATTGCAAGAATTCGCAACCTTTAGAGACTGGTTAGTATTTATATGCACGGCTGGAGTGTGTTTATTTATTTATATGCATAGTTGGGGTGTTTTCATAAATTCTGAAGTTTTAGTTCTTAACAAAAATGGTGCACGGGGCAGAACATACAGGCTTCATGGGCTGGATGCTACAGGGCCTAATTGGGCTCAAACCAGGTTGGGTCCAGCGCCACCTGGGTCACCCTGGGGTGCCCTTTCAAGTACCTCCACCATGTGTCCATGTGGGCCCCATAGGCTGTGTCGTCCAAAAGGGTCTGGACAACTCTGTTCCTTAGAAAACATTGATTTCTTTGATATTTATTCTATTTAGTTGCTGTTATTCAGTTGGGATCTTTAAATAAGGCAGTTGGGATCTTTAAAATGACTTCATGGAGAATAGATCAGATGATTCAGCTTTCAAATGCAAAAATCTTCATTCCTTCATTAAAAAACGTTAGCGAGCAAACTTAATTGAGACTCATACTTGGACTCCTGTCTTCACTGCCCAGGAAACTCTACTCCCTTACACAACATAATATTCTTTGACAGTTGACTAACGAATCCTTTTTTTTGATACCACCTTGAACACAGTAGGAAATGAAACAAAGGACTCACACCCAGTTATCGATCCAAAATCAACCCAAAACCGAACTCTAAACAACAAACCCCCCCCCCCCCCCCCCCCCCCCCCCCCCCCCCCCCCCCCCAACACCCACACCCACACCCACCCCACCACCACGTCTTCACTGCTAGAAGACGTATCCCAAAACAAGGAATGCCCAACCTCACGATCCTTCCCTATAAGGCCGCTTCTTCTCTAAATCTCCACTATCACTTGGCAAACAATGCCCTGTTTTTTTTAGAATGAAGCTCCTTAGACCCAAAGCACAATGAGCTTTAACCTTGACAACATCATAAAGTACAACTTCTTCCTCTAAAACCCAGCTTATCTCCTTACAACACATATGATTGCAGACTTGCATGAAAAGGCCAAATTTCAGATGCCCAATTCAAGATAGAGAACCAAAGCAATGATCATTTCCTTTAAGCTAGAAATATTTAAGAAACCCGAGAAAGCCATCTCATATGCATCTGAAGTCCATTACCACAACCACCAGCATCCTCACTAACTGGAGATAAGTACATCCAAGTCCTTTCTCTCTTTATCGCTAAAAAAAAAAGGTGCTTTCACCATAGCTTGCAAGAATAGATCTGCCAATGCTATCAACTGAAGGATGCCCAAATCTAGCACCTCGTGAAGTGGGGATGGAAGGGGAAGAGATCAATAGGAAGCTTCCCTACAAAGAAAATATTTCACCTAAGGAGCTGTTTAGAAGTGATAAAAACCAAAAGAAGCTGCGGAGAAGTGTTTCTTGTCGTTTCTACACTCATGCAACATAGAAAAAGAGTACTGATGAATATACCTCTAAGTTGAAGATTTTCTGAAAGGCCCTAACCTCATATACCTTTTCTCTCTATGAAGTTATACTTTCATTTCATGGGTTCTTCTAACCAACCTAGAAACATGGTCCCTCTCCTCCCACAACCACAAATCCCCCTCTTCATCATCCAAATAAACTAAATCTGATGAACAATGGTTGAAATGGTTCTTAATTAAATGGCAATCTAAATCCACAAATGAGAAGGGTACATTCTCAATTAAGAACTGAATGCTACTACAATACTTACCGAAAGGAAAGATAAGCAAATCAGACAGTTCAGTTAAAATTTGATCAAAACCGAAGCAAAATGCATAACAAGACTCACTTGTCGAAGCTGTGCATTAACTTCTGAAAGAAACCCTTCATCTAGTTGTCCTTCTCGTTCTCTTTGCTCTAATTCCTGATTGGACAGAAACTAAATCAACATAGTAACAGAAAAAAACTAACATTTAAAATAATAAATGAGAATGACAATCTTCAAAATAACTTGCCAAGATGAAAGAAAGAAAGAAAGAATAGTCAACATATGAGCTCTCTCAACACTTCAATCCATATCAAAATCCAGAAAGTGGCCCCATGAAGGGGCTCTTAAAATTTATAAACTGAGCAGTCACAATTGCTCGATCCTTTAAATGTAAAGTAGATAAGCCTCGTGATATTTGGAGCGCATGATGGGTGATGTACTAGGGAATAGGTCAGCTCAAGCCGAAGACCTGACCAAACATAGAATGGAATCGTGTTGGTTGTATGTTACTTAAACCAATCTTTTAAAACCACCAAACATGTGCAGGGCGACTGCTTTGAACAATCCTTGTCAAGACTGAATTATAGAACTATAGATGTCACTCTTCAAGCCACAGGACTGATTGCACAATCTTTTTTGTTGTTTGCAAATTAAAAAGCTAACAACTAAACTTGAGAAAGCTTGGCAGATAAAGACACCTTCATGGGATGCATATATGACTCAAGAATGATGAACACTATAGATCATTAATGCCTTCTACTTAGCATGCAAACATTCCATTTGTCAACACTTCGAATTTGATGATTCATTGGATTTTTCTCCCTGAAAGGTTAAACTCTGGGAAAAGAAAGATCAGATAATAGAGAGATGGGAGGCTGAATTGAGAGGAATCTCTTGTACAATTGGCACCTAGGGCTTGTCAAGAGACTCATATGAACTAAATGGGGCTTGGGCCTAAGATATTCATGGGCTGATCTGTGGAGAGATTTGTGGGCTGATCCATAGAAAGCATTTATTGTTTGTTGTAACTAAACCTACTCCAAAGCACTGTTACGTAGTCTACAGCACTCTAATAACACTTGTAACCTCATTAGGTAGGGAGATTATACTATATAAGAAGAACAAGAGGTATCACATACTGAAAGTTCCTCAATTTGTTCAATCTATCCTCTGCAGTTTACATGGTATCAGTGTCTGGTTCTCTGATCCACCTAGTTCTGAGTCTGCCTCCTTCCTTTTTTATTTGATTTGGTTTAGTTCTTCGATCAATTCAGCCTTGCTTGATCTGAGTTCATCCACTACAAGGCTTTAATTTGAGGCCATTGCTGGCTTCCTATTCCTGATCCAAACAAGCCTGCAGTATCTGTATTCGTCTACAACCCTCTAGAACCTAGACATTGGTACTATTACTCGGCCACATCTTCTGGGTTGCTATATGACGCAGACGGCCCAATTCAGATAGAAAATCATGTAAATGAGAAGGCGTTGGTTTTCATGGAGGCAAACGATCAAGCACATGGGGTTTGGACCCATGCGAGATCGGTTGATTTGAGAAAAGAACAATTGGCAATCAGGGGCTGTTTAAATATTTCAGAACATAACAGGGGGTATTCTGCAATTCATGAGAACCCATTTGAAGAAAAATGGGGGAGACAAAGACAGCACGTGCTATTTCTTTGGAGCATGATTTGGTAGGCCATTCCAGGTCCAAATCACTCAGGACTTGAACCAAAAGCATTGCCCAAGACCCCTGTTCAATTTAGTTGAGATGGGCTCATCAGAAGGTGGGCCATGTGCAGCCCTTAATCAATTTTGTGAAATTGGTCTGAAACGACCATGCTTTAGGAAAGTTCTGATTTCTTGTATATTTTCTTCAATTTAGATGCTAATTTCTTTCCATTAAGACTGTCATTGGATGGTAGCAAGTGATTAGTGGCAAGAGATTTGATTTGATTGCCTGTAATGGAGGATTATTGGTGACTTATACATGTTAACTGTGTCATCCTCATGCACAGTCAACAGTAGCAGTCAGCAGGTCAGCAGTTTCCGTTTTACTCTTTTCCTTTGAGCCGTTTGTGCAGCAGGATTTGCCACAGAAAGAGGAGACAGTGTGTTTGGTGCAGCGCCGAAACGATCGGATAATCCCCTCTTTTGGCTGCATTTTCTGTGCTCGAGGGGATCCGGAAATCCTACCATCCCAGGTCGGGTTCCAGTGCCGCAGAAGAGGAAACGCCATGGCTCTACACAAACACACCCTTAGTTAAAAAGTATGATTGTAATAAGGATTAGCATGGATCTTTGATTTAGGGTTTTAGCCTTATTTAATAATGTATCAATCAACTGATGAGGGATTACATGTCGACATATTCAAAACAGAATAACAGTGTGTAATTTTCTGAATTTTCTGCATCACTGGGCATTGCCTTGCATCTGTCCCTTTATATTCTTGGTGTTCTTGGTGTTTATCCTGAAGATCCAACCAAACAGTGTGATTAGATTTCATTCCCAAGAAGTAGAATCATAGTGGGCTCTGTAACAGTCCTGTTACATGGTTACTGCAGTCCTTAGGAACAGCCAGTATACTGTTGGGATCCTTTTGATAACCATGACTACGTCACTATATCTTTCATCTGTGCTCCATGTCCCACATCTATCTATGAACTTACTTTCAAATAGCCAAATGACTGCTGCTGGATATCATGTTACATTCACTAATACCAATTGTCGTGTTCAGGATCTGCGTACCAAGAACTAGATTAGGAAAGGACATGCATTAAGAGGGCAGTACTATCTGGACGACTGAACCAACTGCATGTACCTGGTTTTATTTCCCACCTCCGACACCGAGTTCTCTTTAGCATTCTAGATTAGGGTATACATTTCATTTGCTCTCTTAGAAAATTTAATTCGTACTCATGTGTTGGGCAATGTAGACACCTATAATTTTTCTCACTGCATTGGCTATAAGTTATCCAAACATACTGCGTCACCAATCGGCACTAGTAATTATATTGCTAAAGCTCCATTTGATTTGATCAACTAGGATATTTGGGAACTAGCCTCACAACCTTTCAAAGGCGGCTCCTCATACCATGTCTTGTTTATTGACGACTGTACTCAATTTACGTGGCTTTATTTGATAAAACATAATCTAATTTCTATGATATTTTTGTTTCTTCTGCAATCATGATTGCCACTCAATTTTCAGTTTAAGGTCAAGACCTTTCGGTCTGATTTCGAGCGGGAATACATCTCCTCACACGTTCGCGAATTTCTATCCACTCAGAGCATTTTACAACAGCTCCCCTGCCCCTATACTCCACAACAGAATGGTTTCTTTGAACGCAAGCATGATCGTATATTCGTATTATTGACATTACTTGCAATTTGCTTCACTCATCTTTATTCCAATTAGTTTCTGGGGAGCATCCATCCTCATTGCTGTGTATTTGATTAATCAAACCCCGTCATCTGTCCTCTCTAGTGTCACTCCTATTGGAAAATCCTTTCATACAACATCCAATTATGCAGATCTTCGTGTCTTTGGTTCTACATGCTTTGTCCAACTACCACATCATGAACGAACTAAACTGTCCATCTGCTCTGCCATATGTTTTTCTTTGGTACAGTATTGAACACAAGGGATATATAGATGTTACGATTCAAAGGTGAATCGGCTTCACATAACGAGGCATGTTACCTTCTTATAGCGCATGCATATCCCATATTTCTCCCTCCATGCTTCTTGTTCTCCTAACCAACCTTCCATTTTACTATTGATCTGTTCCCTGACCTATTCCCTTTCACAAATTCTTCTGTCAAACAAGTCTTACAATTCCCATCCCTGAATCTCTTGACAAACCCAAGACGCCACTTTTTACGATACAGCCACCTGTTGACACCGACTTGACCACTGCTTGGAAGACAGACACCTCTCATTGGTACCCTCTTCGTACCCGAAAACCTATTGAAAGATTTGGCTTTGCTTCTAACAAATTTTCCTTGGTTTATCTATCCGTTTTAGCATCTGTACACACTCACTCAAAGCCAACATCCTGCAAGGAAGCCTCATCAGTGACAGAATGGCAGTAGGCTATGGCTGACAAACTTGCAGTTCTTCACAAGACTCATATTTTGGATCTTGTCTGGTTGCCTCTTGGCAAGTCGACTATAGTTTGCAAATGAATTTATAAAATCAACACAAAGGTTGATGGCTTTAGAGATATCAAGCTCAGCTAGTTGCGAAAGGTTGCACCTAGGAATATGGCATCGGCTATGAAGAAACCCTTGCACCTGTTTTTGCCAAAATGACTACCACTGGCACACTCCTTGGTGTTTCCACTATGAAGAAGTGACACCCTCACAAATGGAAGTCAAAAATGCCTTCTTGAATAGCTTTATACAAAGAGAAATTTATATGAAACCTCCTCCTGGCGTACATCATCCCTTTGTCTGTCTTCTTGTCGGGCACTTTATGGCTTGAAACAAGCACCTCCAGACTCAGTGAAGCCAACTGTAGCATTGGGCAATGGCTAAACTCAGAGCAATTTGAATGCTTCCTTACTCTATAGGAATATGGAGTATGGTCATGTCTTACTATTCCTATATGTTGATGACATGATCATTACTAAGCCACCGATAATGATCATTGCGGAATTCACAGGCTAAAGCAATTCCTCCATACCTAATTTGACATGAAAGAACTGAGCCTTCATTGTTATTTCCTCAGCATTGAAGTTGCATACTCACCAAATGGCCTTCTCCTTATTCAGAAGTATATTTGAGATATTCTCTCTCAGGCAGGCCTCACTGACACTAAATCAGTTGCTACACCTTTAGAAGTGAATGTGAAGCTGGCCATTTCTGATGGAACTTTCCATCCTGACCCAACTCAGTACCGTCTAGTTGTTGGAAGCCTGGTCTACCTCACTATTACTCGCCTGGACATTGCATTTGCAGTTCATGCGGTCAATCGATTTGTCACCACTCCCACTACAATTCATTGGCAGCCATTGTGTGTACCCTTCGTCATCTTCATCACACAACGACAGAATGTGATCCTCTCCTCATCCAACTCTCTCACCCTCATTGCTTACTCTAACTCTGATCAGGCCGGCAACATTTACGAAAAATCCACTTCAGGATAGTGTATTCCTTGGGCAGCGTACCGTCTGTTGCTCCTACCACATTTGAAATAGTTTGGCTTTGACATCAACTACATGAGTGTCCATCTCTCACCACCCACACCTCTCTAATGTGATAAGAAAAGTGAAAATCAAGAGGGAGTTCTTTTGACGTAACAAAAGATAAATGGGACTGCCAATTTCTTTGAATTGCTTTCTTGTGAGAGATAACTACGAAACTCTCTTGCCTAGAGATGACTAAGCAGTATATTTTAAAACAAGCAGGCACCAAGTGTGGGACGCCTTCATGGACTGCAACAGTAGATACTTCACCGAAATGCAGTTCTGTCATAGCAGTACAACGTAGCTAATAAAGCTGCTACTAAAATATCAAGTTGGCATTGTGAGAAGAAAGAAAGGACGAATGAAAATAATCCCTCCAACTATTTGCTCAATTTTCTTTCCAGGCAGAAAAAGATGGCATTCTTCTTGTTATAATCCAGGTGAACCATGTCTACAACTTATAGAGATATGTTACTTATAATGCCAAAGTAAAATGGCTAATTTATGAGAAGGAATATTTTCTGTTAGTAAGATGATCTGAAGAAACCTGCATAATTTGTCATTCACACAGTTAAAATTTCATTCAACAGGAGTTGAATCAGAACTTACTTTCCCCATCAGAGTGAGAGATTCAGGATCTCTTGGAGGCCATGAAATCTCTTCTACTTCATCCATAACAGGTTTTAAGATTTCCTGAAGAACATCAGTTGAAGATTCTATCTTCTCCTACAGATACAGAAAAATTGCAGAAGTGGGACATCTAACAATCACAACTTAAAACACTATTTAATTTCATTAATCTGATATGGAAGCATATATTAAAAAAAGATAGACCTTGTCTCTATTTAAAAAAAAACATTTCTTTTCTTAAGCTTAAAAGCATAAGAAATAATAAACTAAGACCTTATTAATTTGGAAAGTGAAAGACAAAAGAGACACAGGTGCAATGAGTTTAGTCATAAAGCAGAAATTTACTAACACGACAAAACATAAGATATGGTATCCTAAACAATCATCAAATGATTGTTGGGTGTAGAAGCAGGAGAAGTTCGGGGGGGGGGGGGGGGGGGGGGGGGGGGGGGGGGGGGGGGCGGGGTTGTGTTGGGAAAGAAAAGAAAAGTACGCTGAAGAAAATAGAAAGTGCGGGGAAAATGTTTGAGGATGTCAGATGCAAATATATACTAGAAACACTAATGAGACTCAGTGCCACATTCTTTTTATGTTTACATAAAAGTCTTATCAATGCAGTTTTTATTAGTCTTACTAAATGAAGAAGTGTGTTAGTGTTAAATCTACAAACCTATAGATTGTGATTGTTATGGTAAGACTTTTATAGAGTTTGGTTAATATCTCCAATCCTCATGCAACAAATATAACATATAAGAAAAGTTTAATGAAACTAATTCTACAGGACTTGGCTAAGAGCCTAGGACATCTAATGAGTAGCATACAAGTAACCAATAGTACCAGTACCGATGTAATATGGTGTTGACACCATACATACACAAGATCCAGCCATCTTAGGGTGCTTAGCTACCGAACCAGTAAAAGAAGGCGGCAACTTGGGGCCGTTGGGTATTTGGCCAACCTGAAAACCCAACCGAAATTCTAAAACAGGCAACTCAAGACTGAACGACTTGACCTAGCCCAACCTAGGAGTGCAACTTAGGCAGGATGGGCCATGAAAGTAGCATGATGGATATGTTAAAAGAATATATATATATACCTCCTCGCGTTGAAAGAAGCATTCATTTTCAAAAGAATATCACATTATGTGATGCATGAATTCTCTTGAAGGATGTATCATAACAGATATATCCCTTCTGCTCGAGTGCATGTCAAGAAAAAGCACAAGCAACAAACTGGCATAAAAACTGAAAATGAATGACGAAAGAAATTGGAATCAATTGAGTGATTCCCCATTGTGATTTGATACTCTGCTTATATTTACTTCTTCCCTTTACAAGATTAATTTTAATCAATCTTCTCCTAATTACAATCAATCAAATGTTCTAAGTACAATTGACTTGATGATAAGAATCACAAAACCTTATGGTACACCTATGCTACTTACAAAGTACACCTATGGTACTTACAAATATATATCCTTCACTGATTGGTAGTCTGCTGCCAATGGTTGTCAAAATCCTGCGATTTGTATCCCAAATCATACGATTCGTATTGAATCCTAAAAAAAAAAGATTCATTTCAATACCATGAATCCCATTTATAGGTGAATCTTAGGATTCATTTATGAGTCTTACGATTCGATACATGATTTAAGGAATCTGACGAATCATATGATTAGTCGGGGTGTGAACAACCATGACTACAACCAAATGTCTAATATTAGTAATTCTTTTTACCTTTTTTTCTATTTTTAAGAAATCAGTCGGTCACTAATGAAACCTCTTTGAGATTTTGAAGAGATTTTAGAATTTTCTTTTCAATTTTTCTTCATGAACACTCATTTAACTTCATGAGACATATCATAACCATGTTAAATTAATAATTTGTATATTAGTGTATTATTATTCTTATTTGATTTAAGGTTATCAAAATAAAATTTGTAACTCATTTATTTTTCCTAATAATATTGATATCTTAAACAAATTTAGATATTCATGCATATATCATTTGTAATCAATATCATGTTACTATAGATGGAATAACGACTTGGTTATTATTTTTCATTTTTAAAATAAAATTCCTACAATTCACAATATGATTTGATTTAGATCCTTGAACGATTTGCAATACAATTTTGATTTTTAGAACAATGCTGCTAATTATCATATTCAAGAGCCCCCCCCCCAACACACACACACACACACACACACACACAATCCCTCTCGCTCTCTCCGCCCACAAACTAAAATAAAATAGAATGAAACAACGCAAACCCCGTCTCCTTCTCGAATTGATAGTGCTACAGGATTAGCCAGCAGAAATTTGTGTACAAAGAATTGATGTTGGTCATGAGTTAATTGTTAAAATGTCAGTAGTTTGGAATTGTAAGGCATAATGTGGAAGGGTAATGATATCATTATCAAAAGTTTCCCAAATAGAATGCCAAGCTACTCCAATATGCTTGGTTCGTTCGGGAAATACCATTTTTGTCATGATTTGAATAACCCTTGTACTTCTATATGAAATGGTGACTGAATTTCATTGCTCCAAAGAAAATGTACAGTATGAGAGGGATATACTGTATACAAAAAACCCAAAAGATGGTAATTCCCCCAAAATAACAGGCAACAACCCCCAAAAAAAACAAAGTAAAAAATCCATTAAGAATCAATGGTCAGAGCAGTTCCAGACTCCCTCTTTGGCAAGCTTATCAACTTCCTCGTTGGCCGACCGCTTGACATGTTGGAATGAGACGTTCAAAACTCCAGAAAGTTGGATCACCTCTTCAAAGATATCTAGTAGGTGAATAACACTTGTATTATCCGCATGAAGTAGAGTCAGATGGTGTTAAAAGAATCCAAGTTCGGAAAATGGTTCACGAAGCCAAATTATTTTGTAACAAGCAAAGGACATGACATGGGGATTCTGCTTCAATGGAAGATTTAGAGAGGTGATCATGTTTCTTACACTTCCATGAAATTACTGAGTCTCCAAGATACATAAATCATCCCGTGGTAGACCGACAAGAATCAGGACACCTAGCCTAACCAACATCACTATAGGTAGTAAGCATAAGCTTGCAACAAGTAGGAAAGAACAATCCTCGATTTAGCATTCCCTTGAGATAACAAATGACCCTTTGGACTACGGCCATATGAAAGATGAAGAGTAGTTGCCATTAATTGACGAACAAGATTGGCTGCAGGTGAAATGTAAGGCCTAATAATGGTCAAGTAGACTAAGTTGCCAACCAGTTGCCGATAAATAGGTGGATCAGATAGAAGATCTTCATCATCTATGCTATATTTAAGATTTACTTCTATAGTGGTGTCAACTGGTTGGGAGTTTTCTAATCAAGCTTAGGAAATGAAATCTTTGCTGATTCAGAAAGATTCTTTTTTCTATTGTATATACCCCAAGACCTAGGAAATATATTAGAGAGCCAAGGTCATTCATGTGAAAAGACAGTCCGATGCCATTAGAATCATACCAAGTTATAATGATGCCCTTGACATAAACAACCAAGACTATGATGCTGGTGTGAAGAGGGTACTTATCCAGATACTTCCACAGATAGGATATCATCCTAGAGCTCGTCATACTTAACTTTATAGATGGTTGTGATGCAGGCCGGACCATGGGTATCAGTCAACCCATTGGGCCCAGTCCATAGGCCCAACGGGACATCCATTTAATTAGGAATCTTGTTTAGAGAGTTAATTTATTTAGAAGTACTTAAAATTAAGAGTTTTATTTCATTTGGATTGTTAGGCAAGTTTAGTGATTTAGTTTCCTTTATTGTTTAGGAAAGTCTTGGTGTCCAAGTAATAAAGGGTTGATCCTACTCTATATATATGGATGGACATCCTCATTATAATTAATTTTTATTATTATCTATTAAAGTTTCTAAGTTTTCTCTTCAGTTATGGAGTTTACCATTATCATGAGTGTGCCCTAGTGGCTGGATCCATTTTTGGATTCAATCAATCCCCCGGGAGGTCTATTTTTTTTTATCAAGGATCCAGAGCTGCATCAAGAACTAGTGACCTTCGTTGTAATGCGGACTTGCTGGATCCCCTATTTACATATTTTCCATGATAACCTAGAGATAGATGAGATTGGAAGTGTAGGGCTACACCACTCGATGTACTTGCCTTGCTAGATGAGCTCGTTGTGTAGCCTAACTAGTGACCATGTCCGGTAAGAGTTGCCATTGATTCACCGGTCGGCACCACTTAGCTTCAATCCCATTATAGTTGGACCTGGCTTTGCGTGGATTTAACCTCATTTATGTGTGCTGCAGCTTAGCCTAATTTTGGAGTGACTATGTCCTCTGGTACCATACTCAAATATACTTGCTGGCCACAAATAAATTCTTTTATGGAAACTTGTGGTACCATCGCTTGTTATATATTACTAGCTCTCGCCACAGACATCTTGTTTGTATCGTCAATTGAGAGGATGAGCATGCATGGATTGCCAGTGTGCTAGTTTATTAGACTTGTCTCACATGATTTATTGATGTCAATCTATTATTTTCACAATCATGCTTAAATATTTGTGCATTTCTTGTTATTTTTATGATCTACTTATCTTTAATTCTATATTTGATGCAACATGACTATGTTATTATATTTGCTTACTTGTTCTAACTTCTTACCCTTGGCGTTGTAGGAGACACCGCCACTACCTCTGAGCCAGAGGCAGAGATGGCAAAGGTGACACCGTCAGACTCAGTAGAGTGGGCCCCAAACAACGTGGTGTAGGCATCCGCTTACTAGAGAGGCGAAACTTTCGAGAGACTTGGAGTTGTTCTCTCTACCTAGTTCTAGTTGTTTTAGCCCTAGTGGGCAATGATGATGATGTTTATAACCTGTATTAATGGTTTAAGCTTTTACGCTTCCGCGCTATTTTACTTTGGTATGGACCTGTTTATGCTCTGATGGCAGGACACCTTATTACCTTACAATCTTACATGGATACTTATATAATTTTTAATGCTTGATACCATTGATTATAGTTGCTTCCGCTGAAATAGGATTCAAATGTGATGGAAACTTGTGCATATCCTCATGCGTGGACCCTGCACCAGTCGCTGCTAGAAATTCAGAGAAATTCATGGAGGTCCAGTTGGAGTGTGTGTGTGTGTGTGTGTGTGTGTGTGAGAGAGAGAGAGAGAGAGAGAGAGAGAGAGAGAGAGAGAGAGAGAGAGAGAGAGAGAGAGAGAGAGAGAGAGAGAGAGACTCACATTGGTCTTGTGAACAAGGCGGTCTACTATGCTCATAACTGATAAAGCCAGTTCCTCATAATCTTTCTGCGAAGTACCATACTAATGTAAGCATTTTCAAATAGAGGAAATAAAATCCATTATGGGATGAAACTGTAAACTCTTTAAAAACATTTTAAAAAATTGACCAAGCCCAAAACCATGCTTTATCATCATCAGATTTGCACGTATCAGTTCTAGCAGCAAGTCGAATCCAGAAGCTCGCATTGAATGCGAGGATATTCTCAACAACAAGCTTTTGAAGCTGTAATCAGGACAAAAGTTTCAGTCAGAAGCCCCCTTTTTCATGAATTAATAGATTAACCAAATGATAGGATCTACATGAATAAAATAAACCACATTATGCAGCTTCAAGATAGATTCAATGTATGGTAAGATGCAATAGGAATTGCATACACACTATCCACTTACTTCATTTGCAGTTGCATCCCTTAACATATCTATCAGCCTATCCACTTCCACGGTCTTTTTAAATGATTCTTCAGCATCTTGATTGACTGCACAGATTAAAGTTCTCCTGTTTATTATATCCAAACATATCATTTACAATTAATAGAAGCAGCCAACAGCAATCCAACTAGTATAACATCTCAATTAGCATAAATCACATTGTGATACCATAAAAGCCACTGTTTTACAATAACTCCCTTTCTTTAACAATCGTACTTTTACTATTATGAGGTATATAATGTTACAGAAATGAACGGTAAATCAATTACAGTGGTTTACCAGTCACAATGCCCTAAGTCAACACATTGGATGGGACCCATGAAAATTCACAGTTAACAATTCAACTCTACCAGAACACTAGAAGCTGAAGGAGAGTGCCATCAAGAAAAGAAGCAAAACAAAATCCCCAGTAGGATCAAATAAGAAAGTGCAGGGAAGAAAAAGAAAAAACCATATTCTTAGAGTTATAGGCAAAGGACTTGAGTATATAAGGCACCTCATGTCCACTATATTGTATAATCCAGTGGTGGTGACAGGCCTCTATGCTAATCCCAATTCAGTGGGCTTGATTCAGAGGCCTCTTATCCTAACAATTTGTTCATCAAATGCACCTACAACTCATTTGTGTGTGCAATGTCTGCAGACTTTGGAGTTGTGCCTTGAACTAACACCACCCTTGAAGTTCATCTGGCTTGCTTCCTTAGCAATGGTGATCAGAGCTCTGAAGACAACATCACCATCATGAAATTGTGCTCCTTGGCTTTTTGGCTTTTCCTTGCTCTCTTTTTTTTTTTATTATAATGCCCTTTTAAAGGCCTTGTAGGCCATGTTTAACTACTTTACGCATTCTTTTTCACTCAAGATAGAGATTTGAGAGAGAAGATGCAATTTTTTTGTCTTGTAAAGCCCTAAACCTAGTGATAGGGTGAAGCAACATTTCTTTTCATTTATCAGATTTTTCATACAAGCAACATTTTTGCCTTTGTGATCTTACAACAAAATAAGAGTCAAAGACGCATTTTGCACTAAGTTTAGAATATGAAGCGACCTTAAAGTATATTGGAATAGGCCTCATGCATAAGAAAAAAAACTTTTTTAAGTAAAACAGAGTATAATTGGAATACCTTCTTTTGCATATAGATGAAGTGACTAAGAGAAATGCTTTTTGTTTCGTTATCTCGACATTCCCCAAGTTCGATCTTCCAAGCCATGATCTCCGAACTGCAGACCGCTGCAAAGAAACAAAACAAAAATTGGTAATGTGTAAATCCATGGTAACTGAGGTGGTAAATGAATACGAGAAGTATATAGCAAAAGGAGGAAATGGAAAACAAAGTATTAGGAAATGAATGTGAAACATGAAATGGGGATTCTGAGTTTAAAGAATTGAGAAACAGACACCAAAAAAGAAAGTTGGATAAAGTGAGAGAAGTAGGGAGGAAAAGCCTACTGAACCTGAAGGGAAGAAGAAGAGAGAGGGGATGTAGAGAGGGCAGGTACTGTAGGGAAGATAGCAGAGGCCATGAGGAGGAGAAGGAGGAGGAGGAGGAGAAAAGCTCTTCAGTTCAACTCTGGAGTGTGAGAACTTGGGAGGGTGACCAATGTCGTGTGAGGGTGAGAAATGAGAATACAAACCGTTCAATTCTACAGGATAACGGGGGATTTTATTGATGGATCCGGATCCTCACCTTCTGGTCCGGATCCTTGAAGACTCGCTATCTCTCCGAGGTTTACGGATGCAAACGGAATGGTTTTTGGTCAAAATCATATTAGACCAGATCTGGACTCGCACACATTTTCAAATAATGGTTCTGGTTTCGAATATGATTTTGACTTGGAATCTATTTTGTTGGTTCAGATAGAAAAATTCAGATTCGGTTTTAAAATTGGGTCCACCTAAAGAACTGTATCTAGTTTCAAAGCTGGTTCTAACTTCTCTTTATTTTTTTTTTCTTAAAATAAGTAAATCATTTAACTTATAATAATGCATCAAGTCTACTACCTCCAGTATTATATATAAAAATGTCAAAGAAAAAAAAAGTTTACTTTGAGGTACAATTTGCAATATTAAAGATTTATATGCCAGATCCACGAGTCGGAACCTATATGGACCCAAAATCATTTATCAATTGGAACCTAAATTGGGTTCCAGACCCGAACCTAGACCTGTTTATGAATCGAAACCTAAAATAAGTTTCAAACCCAATTTTTTTCAGGTCGAAACTTTCGAGTAATCGGAAAATCTGATACTCGTTTGCAACTCTAGTAAGGTTGCTATGTGCTAACCCAAAATCCAAACCATCAAGTTAGGAGGGAGCATAAATACTCTCCTTTGAGTGGAGCATACTCCTCAATACTCCACCTCAAGTGAAACCAGATTGGTTCACTTTTAGCAACACTATTATTTTTAGCGCCGAGTTATTATTTTGGGGTTCGAACTCGCGATCAATTGGCAATGTCTCATTTGGGTGGAGCCCACTCCTCAAGAAAAACTCTCGGCCAATTTTTCACCGGAAACGTTTGCATGCGGATGACCTGATCGGACTATGAAGGAGATGTGGGCTGTAGCCTCCTAATTAAAGTGGCTAACCATTGCGACTGATGTTTGCATGAGAAGTAGGGTTGTAAACGGGTCGGTTCTGGTCCAGGTCCATCACCAGAACAGTTAAGGAGAAGGTGGAACCGGATCCGGACCCGAAACCGTTTCGGAACCTGTTTCTTGGCTCCGAAATCAGAACCAAAACCATATATGAGACGGGTCTGGATCCGGATTCGGGTCTAGGTAGAGAATGATATTTAAAAAATATGATTTTTATGAGAGGTTTTTGAAAACTGAGGTAATATGTCAGGTCTCATGTCCACGGGTCCAAACCAAGGTGGAACCGGACCTGGACTCATTTACTTATCTGTGCTTAAATAAGGACCTAGACTCGATTTTTAATAGGTCGAAACCTTCATATAATCGGAGAATCGGGGACCCATTTACATTCCTAATGAGAAGATTCCCTCTTTCTCTCATATGTAGCAGTGGTAACATCTAACCTAACCCTTTTAATCCGAACTACAATGCAATAGGGGAATTTTGACCTACATTTAAGTGAGTCAGATTTGAATCAACCGCAAAAAGACATTTCAACAAGTGGGATTGGACTTGATTCATATATATGTAAATCCATTTGAATAATTTGGTGATTTAATCTGTTTAGTATTTAGAATTATTTATTTTATATGAGATGAGCCGAGCTTGTATTGGGCTTTTTTTCGGCCTACAGCTAAACTCAAATATATCCTTAATATTCGAAATGGTTTGATGTTGGGCCGAGCTTCTATAACATGGGTAGAGTCTGGTTAGGTTAAACGGGTTTTCCTGCTAGGAATGTAGGTTATGCGAGTCGAGTTGGATTGACCTGACTTGGGCATGAGTTGGGCTACCGAATTCAACCCATTTGCCACCCCTGAGTAGTATTGGTGTTACTTCCGACTACTAAAAATCTAGACAATCGACCATACAAGAGTGAGGAATTTATCTTAATCAATTTAAACTTTTAATAAGTTTGCACTATCAAGGAACCTCAAAGTTTTCGCACAAGTTTTAAAGGGCACATGACACAACTGTAGGTCTAGTTAGCCTCCATATTCTAATAATTTATTCATCCAAAAGGGATCGAAATTAAAAGTGTATTTTAAGAATGGCTCCTTACTCGAATGGTAAGAATCAGTTTTTATTTGGCTGTCCGATGATCGAACCCCAGATGCATCACCTCTTTCCACTTATGCATGCTCATTTTTTACTTATGCGGCCTCCTTCTCACTTGAGTGGACTACCTTCCCGTGTGTATGCGGGCTCTCTCTTGGGTCTCAGCCCCTTGACTAGGGTTAAAAAAAAAAAAACTATAAGTTTGTTTTTTTAAGATAAAAGGTGGGTTGTTTTTTGGTAAATGGCTAAAAGGTGGATGTTGAGAACCATCTAAGGCCATATAAAGTCCAATAAAAATACAAAGCTTTGCCATTTAGGCTAACCATCAATTCAATAATAACTCTTGTAATGGTAGGTATTAGAAATAAGAAGATTTGATCCGATCCTATGACCTTGTAGAATGAGAATTGTTTTTCTTTCTAGTCATTACCTTCAAAACTAGGCCCTTTTCATTGTTACATGTGACTTATTCTTTCTTATCTGTGGTGAAATTGGATCAATCAACCTTCACCACCTTCACAATTCCTTCCACTTTTTTAAGGACAACGAGTGAGTCTGATTGGCGATGCTGGTGAAATGTACACCTTCCCCAGTACAAATTCTCTTATATAAAAATCACAAACAACTACTATGGTCGATTCTGACTTTGTCTATCGCCTGCAAGAGAAGATTCCCTCTTTCTCTCGTATGTAGCAGTGGTAAAATCTAACGAAAAAGTCTACATGGCATCAGGCCTGTAACCGTTGGATCTCATTCAACGGCTACAGGCCTGATGTCAGGCCACTTTTCGGGCCTGGCATCAGGCCATGTAGCAGGGCTGAAATCTAACCTAATCCTTATAAACCGAACTACAACCGCAAAATGACATTTCAACCAGTGGGATTTGACTTGAGTCATATAAGTAAATCCATTTGAATAATTTGGTGATTTAATCTGTTTAGTATTTGAAATTATCTATTTTATATGAGATGAGCAGAACTTGTGTTGGGCTTTTTTGGCCTCCAACTCAACTCAAATATATCCTTAATATATATTTGAAATGGTTTGATGTTGGACCAAGCCTCTATAACATGGGTAGAGTCAGGTCAAGTTAAATGGGTTTTCCTCCTCTGAATGTAGGTTATGCGAGTCTAGTCGGATTGACCCGCCTTGGGTGTGAGTTGAGCTACCTAATTCAATCCATTTGCCACCCCCTACTTGTATTGGTCTTGCCTTCAACTATTAAAAATCAGGCCTAATCAGGCCTAGTTACTGTTGGTATTGGTGGAACTGAATCTATGAAAAGAGAGAAAATGCGAGCCGCCTCCAAGATACACTGGAGCCCAGCTAAAGCTGATGTTAATTTGTGCTTGCTAACCCGAAGAGGTACCCAACAGCAAAACCATATTACATTGAATTTGATGTTGTTTCTCCCGGTTTGAGTCTCCAGTTAGGGTTTAAGTCTATATAGTAAGTCGAGGGATCTCTTATAAATGTCTCTTTCCTTCACAATATAATCCATGTGGGATATGGACTACATATAAAAGAAAACAAGTTTTCAAATAGGAAAATAAGAAATGGGTTCTCAAAAGGGTTATTTTATAAGATTTTTAATACTTTCTCCACATGAAAAATGTATGAATATGAAAAGTGCTTACAAGAAAATAAAATCCAGACTTTGAATTTGTTATTTTTTATAATATCCAACAGTTACTCTCCATCAGGGGCGGACCCATGTTATCTGCACCTGGGGTGGTGGCCCCATGTTGGATCCAAAAACTATCAAAGGTGGCATGGGCCAGATGGCCCATCCCTCATTTCATAAAAATTATCGCCCCATTCCAGTTCTCTAAAATAGTTTCCACTCTCAGTCTTAAGATCTCCTTCTTCTATCTTTTTTTTTTTTAAGGAAAGAGATGGGTAGGTTCAATACATGGAAGAAAAGTAGACATGGAGGATCTTGTATCGAATTTGGATCATATATGCAGGCTACAACATGAATGTCTATGATTGTAGTGAGCTTTGAGATGGAGATATATAATGGTAGTTGTAAGTGCACAAAAATTCACAGACCCGAGGGTAGTGTTCTTGAGACTCACTGAGGAGGACGAAGGCTGGAGCTCCTCGTCTCCTCGCTGATGATGGAAGAACCGATGCCTGAGAACCTGAAAGAGGGAGAAGAAACAGGTCAGAGGACCCTGGCTGTGGGCAGCGCAGGGCTCTCCGATGCCTAAGTCAGTATGAGTACTGGACAGTAGGATGGAGATTTTGGGGAAGAAGATGGCGTACCAGCTGGTGGTGTAAGTGTTGGCTATCCTCGTTCAGAAGCTGTTGCTGTGTTTATATAAATGAAGAGAGAAGACAGTGAGGTGGTTAGCCATCCCATCATAGCCCACTATGTCAGGCACTAGGGAGGTATAGGGACTATAGTCCCATTGTAGCCTTCTCTGGCGTCTGTGGACGCCTATCTGTCAGGAAGCATGGGCGGTATGGGAGGCTCTGTCAGAGAGTATGGGCGGTGCCCTTGTCTTGTCGCATGTGCTATAGAGTGCATGAGCGTCCAAGGGAGAACAGCTGTCAACCCCTGCCTTGGCTAGTTCTGGCATCCTGACCGAGGTCAGGGTATGTTGCCGAGGTCGGGGAGCTGAGGTCGGTGAGCGACCTTGATTTACTGAGACCTCGCAGGGACGCCGAAGTGGAGGACCGGGATGAAGTCCCTAGCCGGGCTGGGGACGCCCTGGCCGAGGTGGAGCTCTGCCGAGATGGAGGAGTTGTGCAAGGGGCCGAGATGGAGCTCTTGGCCGAGACCAAGGTGACTAGTGAGGCAGGGGATCTCGGTTGATGCCTTGGCCCCGTTGCCGAGGTCCAGGGTGACAGAGTTCGGTTGGCGCCTCGGTGTTGAGTGCGCATGGCCGAGGTGAGCAGGGGCGGAATTAGGGGGGGCCAGCAGGGGCCATGGCCCACCCCAAAGTTTTGAAAATCTATCAAGGTCCTTCTGGCCCTGTGATCTTCTCTGAGGAATGGCCCCTCCTTATAATATTAATTAATCAATATAGTTTTTTATTCTAAAAAAAGTAACAAAATCATAGAAAATTTTTGGGAAGAAATATTACAATGATGGAAGAAAAGAAAGGAAAGGAAAGAGGAAACAAATAATTCTAAAAAAGGAACAAAATCAAAGCAGATTCTGGTGGAGAAAGATTAGAATGGTGGAAGAAAAGAAAGGAAAGTAAATGAAGAAAGGAAAGAGGAAAAACAATTCTAAAAAAGTTATATTTTAATCGTGATTATCTATGTCAAGATTAATTCAATTGAAGTAAATTCTTTTGAAGAGATAAAACTAGTGGGACCACCCTTTTGAATGGTCTAGATTTTAAATATGGGTCTTGCTCATAAATATATAATAGTGGGCATATTTGTTTGTTCCAAAATAATAGTCAATAATTTCACTTTTGAGTGCTAGTTGACAAGGGTTATGATATGAACTTCTAAGATACTAATTTTTCTAAATAATAGTAATGTAATTTCACTTTTAAGTGCCATCTATTATGCATTTAATTATTAAATTTTTTAACTTTTTAATGGATTTTTTTTACTTTGGCCCCCCCTAAAAAAAATTCCTGGTTCCGCCCCTGGAGGTGAGGCTTTGACCGAAGTGGGAGCACTTGGCCGAGCTGGTGGAGGTTGAGACGAGCCTTACCGAGATGGACTAGCTGGAGCACGAGATGGAGCACCAGGCCAGTATTCCGGTGGGTTTGGAAATATCCCCACACAATAGCCCCCCAGCTTCTGAGCTCTGTAGACTTCTCTGTTGAGGTCAGAAGTTAAGTATCATGGAGGACAACACTTGTGCCTTAGAGCTGCTCATAGTTTTGAGACGACTGGCTGGCAATGGACCAGAGCTATAGGTTGTCATCACTGTGAAGCTGTAACATGGTGCTTCTGCCGAGCTGGAGAGTCATACAACTACCGAGCTGGAGGACGCATTGTTACTGAAAGCCGAGAGATGATGGCTCTTTACCAGTGGTGTACTCTTATTTAGGAGTATTCTGCTACTGCTGCTGAGAAGGAGGCGAGCTATAGACTGGTGCTGCTACCAAGCTGGAGACTGGCACTGCTGCCGAGCCGGAGGAAGGATTTCCTGCCAAACTGGAGGCTGGCTCTGCTGCCAAGCTAGAGACTAGCACTGCTTGTCGAGAATGCATATGGCCGAGACCAGCATGAAGTTGAGACCAGCTGAGGCTGAGCCGGTGTGAGGCTATAGCCAGCACTTGGACAGCCAGCATGAGGTTGAGGCCAGCATGAGGCTGAGTCAGCGTGCGGCCGTAGCCAGCACGTGGACAGACCAGTATGAGGTCGTAAATGCGGTCGAGACCATCATGAGGCCGAGCCAGCGTGAGGCCGTAGCCAGCACGTGGACGGACCATCAAGAGGTCGAACCTGCGTGAAGCGCGTAGCTAGCACGAGGGCGACACCAGCATGAGGTGGAGAATCCGGCGCGTAGCCGAGACCATCATGAGGCCGAACCTGCGTGAAGCGCGTAGCTAGCACAAGGGCGACACCAGCATGAGGTGGAGAATCCGGCGCGTAGCCGAGACCATCATGAGGCCGAACCTGCGTGAAGCGCGTAGCTAGCACGAGGGCGACACCAGCATGAGGTGGAGAATCCGGCGTGTAGCCGATACCATCATGAGGCCGAACCTGCGTGAAGCGCATAACTAGCACAAGGGCGACACCAGCATGAGGTGGAGAACCTGGCGCGTGGCCGAGATGTAGGAGCTCGGGCTCTAGATGACTGATGGCAGTAGAGGACCGTGCAATCTAAGCTGACAGCAGAGGACCGTGCCGTTGAAATGACGGTAGAGGGTCGTACGATCGAAGCCGACAGTAGAGGGTCGTACTGGTGTCATCGAAGCTGACGGCGCCATCGAAGCTGACAGTAGGGGACCTGCCGCCAGAAATGACGGTAGAGGGTCGTACTATCTAAGCTGACGGGCGATCGAAGCTGAAAGATGATTGGAGGCTTCAGTAGCCCCCCGAGCTGGAGGAGACTTCTGCCGAGCTGGGGGCTGCTGTCGAGATGGAGGCTGCTGCGGAGCTGGAGGCATCCGCCGAGATGGAGGCTGCCTGGTTGTTTTCGTAGAGGTTGAAATGCTCCTGGGCTCGGGCGTCGTCTGCTTCTTGCCTGACGAGCCGGTTTACCCTGGTCATCAGTGCTGCCATAGTGACCACGGGATGCATGACCAAGTCCCTCCGAAGCTCGTTGCCTGGTAGGAGGGCTTGTTAGAAAGACATGTCTGCTACTGCATCGGAGGCATTCTCGAACTGGCTGTAGACAGTCCAGAACCTTTTGGCGAACTGCGTGACGTTCTCGGTCTGCTTCATTTTTTAGGGCCATCAGGTCGGCGGCCGACCTGGGGATGACCCTGTGAGCTTGGAACTTCGTCATGAAGGAACTCCGGAGCTGCTGCCAACTTTTGATCGATCCTCGGGGGAGTGCGCAGAACCACTTTAGGGGAGGTCCCCGAGACTGGAAGAGTAGACTCTGCAGTTCAGGTGGCCTGCATCGCCCCACACCGACATCCTCTGAGTGAAGTGCCGGAGGTGTGCTGCTGGGTCCGAGGTTCCATCGTAAACGACGAACCTTGGGACTTTGAAATCTTCAGGAAGGGGGAAGCTTCTAATTTCTGGAGAGAGGGGAGATGTGCCGAGATCATCAGAGTTCAGCCAAACTCGAGCGAAACCGGCAACCTCCATGTTCTGTCGCACTGCTTGCTCGATGTGTCGATCAAGCCACTTTCTGAAGTCGTGGTTGTTACCTGGGCTTTCGCCATGAGCTTGGTTGCTTTTGTTATCCTTCAGGGTGCGCCTTTTGGAAGGTGGAGTCGAGGTCGAACCCTTAGAAGATGAACCCGATCGAGTACCCAGCCGTTGGACGCTCACTGGACCAGATCTTGCTCCTGACCTTTCCCGGTGGGGGACCGTCGGCAGCTGTGTCGACAGTGCCAATGGTTCATTTCCCTTTCTGGTTCTTCGAGGCATGGTGTTAGGGAAGATGGCTTTTTGCTCAGTTTCTCACAGACGGCGCCAATTGTAAGTGCACAAAAATTAACAGACCCGGGGGTAGTGTTCTTGAGACTCACTGAGGAGGACGAAGGCTGGAGCTCCTCGCCTCCTCGCTGATGATGGAAGAACCGATGCCTAAGAACCTGAAAGAGGGAGAAAAAACAGGTTAGAGGACCCTGGCTGTGGGCAGCACAGGGCTCTCCGATGCCTAAGTCAGTATGAGTACTGGACAGCAGGATGGAGATTTTGGGAAAGAAGATGGCATACCAGCTGGTGGTGTAAGTGTTGGCCATCCTCATTCAGAAGCTGTTGCTGTGTTTTTATAAAGGAAGAGAGGGGACAGTGAGGTGGTTAGCCGTCCCATCATAGCCCACTATGTCAGGCACTAGGGAGGCATAGGGACTACAGTCCCATCGTAGCCTTCTCTGGCGTCTATGGACGCCTATCTGTCAGGAAGCATGGGCGGTATGGGAGGCTCTGTCAGAGAGTATGGGCGGTGCCCTTGTCTTGTCGCATGTGCTGTAGCGTGCATGAGCGTCCAAGGGAGGACAGCTGTCAACCCCTACCTTGGCTAGTTCTGGCATCCTGACCGAGGTCAGGGTATGTTGCCGAGGTCGGGGAGCTGAGGTCGGCGAGCGACCTTGATTTGCTGAGACCTCGCAGGGACGCCGGAGTGGAGGATCGGGATGGAGTCCCTAGCCGGGCTGGGGACGCCCTGGCCGAGATGGAGGAGTTGTGCAAGGGGCCGAGATGGAGCTCTTGGCTGAGACCAAGGTGACTAGTGAGGCAAGGGATCTCGGTTGATGCCTTGGCCCCATTGCCGAGGTCCAGGGTGACAGAGTTCGGTTGGCGCCCCGGTGTTGAGTGCGCGTGGCCAAGGTGAGGCTTTGACCGAAGTGGGAGCACTTAGCCGAGCTGGTGGAGGTTGAGACAAGCCTTATCGAGATGGACTAGCTGGAGCACAAGATGGAGCACCAGGCCAGTATTCCGGTGGGTTTGGAAATATCCCCACACATTAGTGATTTTCTCAATGGGCTCCATTGACTCTTTAAAGCTGGTTTGATCTTTGAAATCTAGATTCATTGGAGAATGTTCTACTTTGGGCAAAAGATTTGCGGGAGGGATGTAGGACGTGACAAAGATGCAGGGTAGAAATTCAAAGAGGTATTATTAGGTACCCTGTGGAGCTTTGAGGAAAGAAGAGGTATTATTTTCATATAATAATGATTATTATTTCTTTAGAGTTCTTGGGGGGGGGGGGTGTTTATTATTATTGAAGTGTGGTTGTTAATTTGATTTTCATCACACTGATTTGAATAAAAAAACTATTTTCTTGATGAATTAGTTGTTGTAGTTAAAAAATTTATATAGGAATTGAGTGTTAGTAGTAGGATGTGAGTTCTTTTTACTTAAATTGCCAAAAAAAACAAAATAAAACAAAGCTCAAGTCATTAAATCATACAATAAGTGGAGATTATTGGTATTTGGGGTTGGTTTTGACCCTTTTTAATTAAAAATCATCCTTCCCACTCAAAAGAAAGTCCTGGGTCCGCCACTGCCCTCCATATTCTTATAATCTACTCATCTAAAAGAAATCATAATTAAAAGTGTTTCTTTAAGATAAAAGGTGAATGTTGGTAACAATCTAAGGCCATATAAAGTCACATAAAAAAAATCTAAGGCCATATAAAGGCCAATCAAAATACAGAACTTTGTCATTTGAAGGCTAACCATCAATTCCATTGTTTTGTATATTGTCATATCCGCCTCCATATCCAAATCCAATTCTCCGTCTCCATATCCGCTCCGATCTCCAAATGGATATCCATTCTATCCTCCATCCCCGCCTCCAAACGGATATCAGATATCCAAACGGAGAATCGGATATCCAAATCATTAAAAAATATATTAAAAAGATAATACAATTCAAATATAATTTAAGCATTAAAAGACGATACAATTCAAAATATATCCAAAAATAAACTTCCAAAATAAAGTCATTCAAGTTTCAACACACTTGCACAAGTCATACAAATCCCAATTATTGAAGTGTTCTTTGTAATATATTGATATATAAATGTGTGTGTGGTGTAATATATATAATATTATATAAGATAACGGGGAAAACTGCAATTAAGGGTTAAACGGATATCCAAACGGATATTCAGATTGGATATCCAAACGGATATTCAGATCGGATATTTCTATATCCACATCCGATCTGATCTCCGAATTTTTTTCAAAATCCATATCCGAATCCGACCCGATCTCTGAAAAAATCTCCGAAATCCATATCCAAACGGAGCGGGTATCGGATCGGATCGGATCGGACCGAACGGAATTGCCATCCCTACCCTTATCTTTGTTACTTGTTACTTAATTCTTTCTTCTCTTTATTTAACAACACTCCTTTTGCAAAACATTAGATTTGTAACATTTTGTTTATGATATCAGAGCTGGCTTCTCTACACCAATCTTCACCGCCACCAATCCCACCACCTGGTGAAATTGGATCAATCAACCTTCAGGCCCGGCCCTGAAGCAGGGCAGTAAGTGCGCCCACCCTGGGCCCCCCTTTTTCAGGGGGCCCAAAAACGTTTTCTCTCCTCAAGAAGAAAACATTTCCACTCCTCCAAATCCACCGACCTCTTTCTCAAACCCCTTAACCCTTCATCAATCGAACTCCTTTGAACCCCATCTTAACCAAACAGTAAGCCAAAAAAAAAAATAAGAAGAAGCAGCAGAGAACTAGACCGCCATAGCACCGCCATCGCCAGAACCGGCTGGCCCATCATCTTTGTGCTAGCGCCTAGCAGTCAAGCACCATCAGTCCATCACCACTTCGGACGAAGCACCCAGGCTACCCTCAAACTGTCAAACCCATCAACCCTTCATCAATCGAACTCCTTTGAACCCCAATACCCCATCTCAACCAAACAGCAAGCCCAAAAATTAAAAAAAAAAAAAAAACAAGAAGAAGAAGCACCCAGCAGGCCAGCACCACTGGTTGATTGCTACTGTTGCTCCACGCCTCTACCATCCACCCACCCGCCACGCCACATCTCTTTGTTCCGTACACTTCAGCGCTTCCTTTCGTTTTTCCTCCAACACGAAGACCGAGGCAGCCCAGTCTTCTTAGTTCAGGTAGAGTTCGGGTCGGGTTGGACCTAATCCAGTGATCCATTTCGCTGACAAGCCATTTCCTTTGGCAACAAGTCAATACAGGTCAGGTGGACCCATCTGCAACTCGCCTGAGTTTGAGATAGATCCAAATCCAAAACAACAGTCAACATCAGCTTACAAAAAAAAGCCACTTGTATCAAATTTGTAGACATCAGCACATGGGCCCATAGCCTATAGATCTTCTTCAATCTTCATAACAGCCATATCATCGCTGTCTTGGTAGATTGGGGAGATTCTAAAATCCAAAGTGTGGCTTTTTTAAGTGCAAAATTGGTCATTGTAGAAATCAATTGAAGGTAATTTTTTCATGATTAGAAAATCTTGAATTTGAAAGCATAATTGAGGATTTTGCTTCTCAAAATGCAAGAAGAAAATCATTTCAATAATACTTTTTTAATTGTGATTTTATTTTTCACCTTATCTTGTAGATGGTGATGCTGGTATAAGAAATTATTTGGCCGACGATCTGATACTCTTACCGAGATGCTGGTATGAGAAATTTATTTATTTATGTATTAAATGTATTTTATTTATGTATTAAATGTATTTATCATATGATATTATTTGATTTTTAATGAAATTATTATTTTTGGGCTAAATATATGAAAACATCTTATTATAATGTTATATACATGTGCATATATTAAAAAAATATAAAAATAAATAAGGGCCTATTTTAGTGATTCGCACCGGACCTTTGAAAAGTCAGGACCCGCCCAGTCAACCTTCACCACCTTCACAATTCCTTCCACTTTTTTGAGGACGGCAACTGAGTCTGATTGGCTATGCTGATGAAATGTACACTGCCCAGTAGAGATTCTCTCATATAAAAATCACAAACAACCACCATGGTCGATTCTGACTATGTCCATTGGCATAGTTAATATCAACTTCTTCGATGGTTGATTTTGTTCTTACTTGAGAATGTCCTCACCTAATGTATAGGCCTTTTTTTGTCTACATTGGAATGTTTCTATGCTTCTCAATAACGCGTTTGTATGATGTGGCGATGGCTTCAAGAATATTGTGAAGAGCTCTCTCTTTATGGCTAAATTACCTTAGAAAAACAGAAGCAATCAGTGACAATCTCAACATGGTTGGACAACCTACAAGTTGCCCAATCTTATAGGGGTTTCTTCTATATCAAGAAATTCATCACCTACAAGCGGCCCAATCTGACCCTAGTTCCCTCGATAGGTGGCCCCTTATCAGGCCTATTAAGAAGCCATTCAACCCTCTCCAATGCTCCCAAACAAATTTATAGTGAGGCTCTACAATGGTTCTCATCTATTTAAAATCTTGATATGATCGAAATAAATGTCTTTTTTTGTATGAAAATAGTAAATTTTCACTCTAATATATATCTTGGGCCCACCAAAAGATATATCAAATTTAATAAATTAGAATAAAAATATTAGAAAATTTTCATGTTTTATCCCTAGTAAGACCCAGCTATTTCACATTTAAATTCTCATAAAATGTCGGTATTGTCCATAGAATGGTAGAACTTCAATCTAATATGTTTTGGAATCATTGTAAATAGATCAAGAAAAATACACTTTAAATCTGATCAATCTGATTGCAGGCCCATCTCCTGCCAAAGTGAAACTTAGCCCCCAATGCAATATGGGGACATTGAGTGGGTGGGTCCCATTACACATCTTCACAAATTTCTTTTGAGTTTGAGCCTCAAAGAATCTAATTGCATGACTAATTATATCCAGCAGGGCATACCTACTAATGCTCTGAAGATCTGATTGCACAGCTAAGAATGTTGAGCTAAACCTTGAAGGATCTACCAAATGAAAAGCTAGTCTTAACTATTATTGTGCTATTTGCCCACACAGTGAAAGTATGAATTGGATCCACAAATGATTCTAACTCTATGAAACTAGTCTTTCTCAGCCTATATGAGACCCATAGTTCAATGGAAACAAATGAAACAATGGCCCCACCTTATCCATTATATAAGGGATCTTTTCTAGAAAAAGAATGTTACTTTTCTTGCAGGACATGGCCTGTCCTGGCCGGCCTCTGTGGACCCACCTGTCCATATCTAGCACACCAACCCATTGCCCCAAGTTGTGGAAAATGGGATGGAAATATAGAAAGAATCACTTTACTTCCTCCTTGACATTGCGTGCTTGTCGTTTCTTTGCTAGTACTAGATAAAGTAGCAGTTTCCATGCCAATTAATCTCCTTTATATTCGTCACGTTCAACATGAATAATGAGGGTAGCGTGCAAGAGATTTACAACTCACATGATAAATTCATTCATGGGAGACCAAATGATTTGTGTCTTATACTTGAATTTAGTATACTTGCATCTAGAAGAGGATGGTAGGTACGGGCACATTAGAGAATATCTTGGTTAGCATGGAAAAGCTTCAGACATTATGAAGCCTGTAGTTTAATGTAGCTTTTTCTGCATTGAAAGAGAAACAGTGAACTATATCATTCATCATGTCCATGAACACTATTTTGATGAGAGAGATTGGTTCAAAAACCACATTTTTTTCGTACAGATGTGAAACTCAAGGGGTAACTTAGTTGGTCTAGGACCATGGTTTGCATCTGAAAATTATAGGTTCGAAACGGCACTACCACACTGAGGTTACAGAAAAGTTTATCCGGCTTCCCTCTAGGCCCAAAGGGATTAGTCTAGCCCAAAGGGTTGGCAACCCTCCGATAACAAAAAATAATTATAATAAAATAAAAATTGTACAGATGTGAAATACACCTATGTGAGTAAATGAATATATCCAATGAGCATTTTAGATTTGGAATTTTTAGGTTTTTTCAAAAATTTCTCAAAATCCATGAAAAAATCAAGATATAAAATTAAACCTCGTAATATTTACCATTAATACAAGAATATTGAATATTTTTTTTCATAAATCAAGGGCCAAAAGAAGTGTTGAAAATTAGATCTATAGGTTGAGAGTTTTTCACAAATTATTCAAAATCCATATTATTTTAAGGTCTTGGGGTTCATTAACTTAATAAAACAAAATGAACATTTTTAGATTGCAAATCTAGGGCCCACAAGAATTAGAAAAAATAATGGTGGTCAATGAGGCCCACAATAATGCAATCACCGTATATGATACTGTATGTACTTTTTTAGTGCATAAATAACCTTATTTACATACCATTTTCACACCTCATTTATACACCATATGCATAAATGAGAGAAAACAAACGTGATGATGTATAACGAACTAACCATTAGTATACATGTGAATGATTTACAAATATAAAAGGCTGCAAACAAATGACCTCTTACTGTATGAGTCAAAGGGAGATTGAAGGGAAGTTTGACCAAGTCTAAAAATACTTGCATTAGTCACTCCACTTTATGCCCTTGGAAGTCTATAAGATAAGCTCAAACTTCGGTGTAAATAATGGAGAAAAAGTAACGAACCTATATATGTTTATATGTATTCATCCTTCACCATAGGGTGAGGGACACTTAGATAATTGAAAATATTTACATGCAGACGAAGAAAAGTCATGTATGTTCATATGCAGAAGAAAAGTTTTCATGTACAAAGAGGTAAGCCACGTAAGTCCCCCTCACCCTATGGTGGGAGATGAATGCATTCCTCCTTAAATGCAACGGAAAATGTAAGATTTGAATGGTGAAAGAAAAAGTATTAAAAGATAAATTTTATAATAGATAGCATAGGAAAAAACCAATAATAGAAAGGCATTGTTGGAAGGGCTATCTTTTCTTCGTTTTAAAAGCTACGTTGGATTATTACTCTAGGAGTGGTACCTTCACTTGACGAACTATATATTGATCCATGGACATGTGTTTGAGACTAAGGTACCAAAACCACTATGCTATGAGTGTGTTCGCAAAGGGCTATCATTTTAATATATATAGTTTGTATTATTAAATTATATATAGAGAGAGATAGAGAGATAGGGAGAGAGTGAGAGATAGATGTATAGGGAGCCCCTTTGAGTGCATGGGGCTGTGAACACATGGTGATACCCATTTTATAGTTCATCTAAGTAAAGCACAAGCAAGGACCCTCCCCCTAATGGTCATGGATCCTGGGGTTTGGCACCGTCTAAGTGAGTTGGATCGTTGGTACGAGTGTGCACTAATTTGAAACGGTAAAAGCTCGTTGGTCGTGGATCAAGTGGGGTCCATTATGATCTGAGCTACATCACCATACACTGACCATTTTGGGGGATATCTTTCGATCCCTAGGTCACATCCTTAGGTTAAGGTAAGCTCAAGTGTGTGGTGGGGCTTACATGGGGATGGGGATGAGGGGGATTTCAATGACTCCCTAGGATATTCCTCTCTGCAAAAAATTAGCACCAATCATAATTTCTATCATCTCCATATGAGCCCAAAAATGTAATGGTCAACACTCCATTTAGATCGATACATAGTCGATCCAACGGTCCAGTAAATTCGGATCTTACTGAAAGTTGATGGACATGTGCAATTTAGGGCCATGTATTTGATCCATTTGGATGCACCAAAGTTGGGCCCCACAAGCACGAGCTTATGAGATTATATCCCAAGCTTGAGCTTAAGAGAGCCTTGCTATATATATACATATAGGGAGAATATTCAAGTGAGAATTAATTCTCACATATTATATGAGAACTTTTTTGCGGTGCCCAACTAGCAACCCATCAAAACCTAGCAACCAATAGGGAACCCCCTGATAGTTACTAATCCCAAGGATTGGCGCACATCCGAATGGACTGAACCGTTTGATCGATGGTTGAATATTTTTTTGAATATGAAGCCCTTAAACTTGTGGGTCACGGATGAAGAGGTTAAGGAGCATTAGTTTGGGGTCAAACTTGATACTTGGGGTGGTCTCACATAGATCTTTCCATTCCCCCTGGTCTCATCCCCAAATGTGGGCCTCCCAAAAAATTTCTCACATAATATGTGAGAACAGTTTCCACCTAAATATTGCCCTATACATATATATGGGAAATATTCAAGTGCATCCGTCCCTCACCATTACCCTTTTGAAAAGTGTAAAGTACAAAAAGGAGAGTGTGAGCTTGATACTCTCTTTTTGTACTTGACAATTTCCAAAAGGGAAGTGTCCCTCACCAAAATAATGAGAAATGGATGCACTTGAATATTCTCCAATATATATTATATATTACCCACAATATATATTACCCATATACATGTACGTACACTGTGCAGAGATCCAATCTAGACTCATTACCCATGAAGTTTTATGTCTATATGAACCATGAAGTTGTGTGCCCTTGCAAGAAAAGGTCAGCATAAACAGGTAGGAAGTGAGGGCTAGGCATAGCTTATGCAACGAGACATTGAGCATTCCGTGTGTCAGGTGTATTAATATCCTGACTTGACTTTCTTAATTAATTAGGCATTTCCGCGGTGCAAATCTTACTAGATTCCTGTGCGTTGGTACCATTTGACCAAAGTGCCGGACAAAAGAATGATTTCTTTGTAAGAGGCAAAACTTAAAGACGCATCTCCTCGATGCCCTAATAGTAATAAAATATCAAAAACGAATGCATTCTCAATCTCCAAAAGGTAAACAGGTGTTCAATATCATTGCAAAAGGGGTGGGGAGACGAGATTCTTGTAGCCCCATCAACCACATTGATTTTTTTTTTCTCATTCATTTGGGCCTCCTACTTATAATCCAAAATCGTTTAATTTGTTCATCAAAGTAATAAATCCCACAATTTTAATATTAATTATCTTAAATTTTTATAAATTTTAAATAATCTACGAAAGAATTCCAAACTAGAGATCTAATTTTCCGTATTTCTCTAGCCTCAAAAAATGAGTCGAGCTATTCAATATTTTTATATTAATGGTAATTATCATATCGTTGGATTTCAAATCTTAGTTTTTCAAGGATCTTGAGAAATTTGTGAAAAGGTCCAAAAGCCCAAATGCATCTAAATTCATTGGATGTACTCATTTGATCATTTGAAAATGGTGATTTTGATGAACTTGGTAATGTGTTTTCTCATGTGTAGTATTTGCATATGTAAAGTCTATTTTCCAGTTACATATATAAAAGGCAAACGGTCCCTAGCAATCTCTAGCGCAAATTTCTCTTACAAGAAAATTGTTGGGCTCATCCATAGAGTCATTTGAAAACCTAAACAACTCAATATCAATGTAATCTTCATACATGGACCTACAACATATTTCTTAACAATATGAGTTGAGCTCACCATTATATTGATAATTTATAATAAAAAAAATAAGAATAAAATGTTAAAGAATCTCATATATTTTATAGGCGGTCATTTTAACCAAGATACACTATTAGAGTGAAATCTAGCCGAAACCCAAAAGAGGGGTAGCATGTATTATGAGCGGTTTGAATTGTCAGTATGTGGCCCCATTGAAGATCTCGTGATTTTGGGTCATAGCTAGAGGATTTGGATTCTCATCAATTAAGTACTATTATAACATATTAAAGCTTTTGGATTCAGTTTTGAGCACATTCCTTTTAATCTTGACTTTTTTCTTGAGCATTGGTAAAAAAGCTAAAAACAATAAATTTTGGGATTTGAACTCATGACATATTATCCTTTTAAATAATTAACCTAATCACTACACTACACAATATTCATATGTAATTTTCTTTTATAAAAAAAGAGTCAAAAGTAGTTAAATGAAGCGGGAACCCTAGCATAGGTTATTGTGCTAGTATGATTGATTGAAGGAATGAAATTAGATGGTTAATATGAAATTAAGAATGGTTAAAAATAATTTCCTTCATCTTAATTATCAAAATCATTCAATGAGACCTTTTTTTTTATATATATAGAGAACTAAACTATAAAATCCCTTTTATATGATCAAACTACAAGACCTTGCATAATTGTCAGTTGTCACATGTCGTTTATTCAACTGTTTTAAAAGGTTTTTACAATAAAAGGTCCTTATATCTTTGGACAACATAAAAAAGGCCCATGTATACTTTTACAAAAAAGCCCTAGCCCCCTAGCCTGATGATGTAACATGACTGTTGATATTTTTTATAATGGAACAAAATGACAGAAATGCCTTTAAGCATGAGAAACTCCACTGACTCAAAGTTTGAATTTGAGAGAAAATAATGAGGGCTTTTTTGTCTTGTACTTTTTCTAAAGGATATACTGAGTGGGGTCCATTAGAAATAATCTAAATCTTATAAAAGAAATGCCTTATTCTAGGTGAGAATCTTAATATGATTTAGGATTAATGTCAAATTGGTTTATATGAAATATATGAGTTATTTATAATATTTTATCTGAGTATTCTAAAAGTCATATAGATGTAAATATGGTTCATTTGATGGGGACTATATGCAACATGGGAAGGCCATTTCTCAATGATATAGATGTTTCATAAGTGGGCCCACTTATGAAACTCTTCTACAATTCATCTTTTTTCCTTCTTTTTTTTTTTTTTTACTATGTAGATAACATTGAAGGCCTTGAAATCATTAGTAGCCTACCGAAGAAGTGACCACTTGTTAATTTGTGAGAAGTCTTAATCAAATATGATGCAGGCCTACATCATATTGATCTCTGTAAAAATTCATAATGATTTTCTAAGTTTTCTAAAGTTACTATGGAACATTTAAGTAATAAATCTTATAAAGACTATAAGGAAATAAGTCATTTTCTGAATGATTTAGATTTCCGGTAATATTATTGGATGATAATCGTTACCTCTGCAAGAGATTCCTGATTTTGCCATCGATGATGACCAATGCCGCGTGACCAAGCTTAGATGTGGATTAGAAAAATATGTAATATCAAGCCAATCAAATTATCCTAGTCTTTAGTGTCAGGTTCTCAAAGGCTAAGGGCGAAATTGTCTCTTTATCTTTCAATTTAAGGGATAAATAATTTGATTCTTTAGTTTGGAGGCTAGTTAATTACTTCTTGTACATTTGACTTTTAGTCAAGGAAAGCTTTAGTAAAAGTAAAAAATACGAGGGCCTCTTTAGATTGTGTCTAAATACGAAGGTTAAAGAAACCTTTTTTTAATAATAATTTGAGTACTCACTAACTTGATTGCATCTTTTTTGCCTATTTATCTTTTTCTTTAGTTAAAGTTTTAACATAAAAAAGATAATACATATGTGGTTAACTTATCCAACCCATTCACATAGTTGGTCAATGATAGATGAACCATTTGGAATATATTTTGAATTTGGTCTTCTAGTCCAAGCCATTTTATCATCATCATCAGCAACAACAACATCATTATCGTTATCATTAGGGCATTGTCCCAACTATTTTGGGTCACTTACATGGATTATGTTTTGCCATTTTTGTTGGGCTAAATGTTTTAATAGGTTGCCCTTCTTCATTTCTTTCATTACTACTTTCATCTATATCCTCTTCTTTCCTTTAAATTAAACTAGCAACAAACGCCCGTGCTAAGCCCGGGCAAAAAATCAAAATATGTTAAAAATTTAAGAATTCTTTTGAAATATTGTTAAGATAAAATAAATATAAAATAATTTTTTTTATTATCTTTGAATATTAAAAAATTTCTATGCATGAAAATAAATATAAAATAAAGTAAATTTACATAACACGATGACCCCTTGAATTTAAAGGCATTGACCATTACGACCCATCTTATTTACGGGTATGTTATACCATTGATGATTGAAAATATAAGAAAAAAAAACAAAACGGATTGATCTACATCTACTAAAAAGAACCAAAAGAATGGGATAAAAAAATTAACGGGTTTGATCCATCAGTGGGGGCTACCCTTGAAATATTTTTAACGTGTGGGACCCACTGATGGCTCTGCATCCAAAGAAGAAAAAATGGAATATAAGAAGAAAGGAAATGGAAATCAAATGATTTTATCCTCAATGGGCCACACAGCACATCTGGATTTATGGTGATGGAATAATTGGCCCCCACAGATGATTGATAGCATAAGGAAAAAAATTTTGAAAGAGAGGGGGGCGAACAAGTATAAGAGAAGAAAAAAAAACATAAAAGATGTACATTGCATGGGATGAGCGTACGTTGATAAAGATATGAGTCATCATAGTATGTTTCTAATAGTTCTAACTCATGTGTACACAAATGACATCCTAATAATTATCAAAGAAATTAAGCTTGTGTATGATACCAACCCAGTCTGATTGCCCACTACGGATACATATTGACCCAGAAAACTATTATCTATGTATAATCCATTAGTGGGTCCCGCTGTAGAAATAAGTTAAATGTGCGGGGCCCACTAATTGATTTGCATCCATTAAGAAACCAGCCAACGGGGCTTGCATCCCTCCATCAGTGGGGCCCACTCTTGGAAAAAAGGGGTTAAGAGAAGGCCATTGGGATTTTATCTAATACTGGAGTCCAATCTTGAAATATATTTAATACGAATTGGTGCCCACTACTGGAACCATCCATTTGGGGAAAAAAATTGAAAGGAGAGTAAATGAGCTATATTAATCCATGAGTGGGCCCACTGCAGAAATAAGTTAAATGTGCAGGGCCTACTAATTGATTTGCATCCATTAAGAACCAGACAACGGCCAACAGGATTGACTCCCTCCATAGTGGGGCCCACTCTTAGAAAAAAGGGATTAAGAGAAGGCCATTGGGATTTCATCCAATATGAGAATCCAATCTTGAAATATATTTAATATGAACTGGTGCCTACTACTGGAACCATCCATTTGGGAAAAAAAATTGAAAGGAAAGTAAAGGAGCAACAACTTGGATTTCATTCATCGGTAGGGCCCACAAAACATATTTAACATGGGACTCATTGATGATTGAAGATCTAAGGAAAAGAAAACAAACCGACTGTAAAGATTTGCTTATAATTTGGATAATGGCAAGAAATAGGACTCAAATTCAAACGTTCATAAAAATAACATATTTAACATGGGACCCATTGATGATTGAAGATCTAAGGAAAAGAAAATAAACCGACTGTAGAGATCTGCTTATAATTTGGATAATGATAAGAAATAGGACTCAAATTCAAATGTTCAAAAAATCTCTTATCGGAGAGGTTTTAGGAGAGAAAGAGTAGCCCAAAGTGAGGTGGCACCTTAAACTATATCCTCTTCTTTCCTTTAAATTAAATATGAGACGGTAATGTGAAAACATCATTAAATTCTAATCAATTTAATAATAATTCCCCTTTACAAAGAGGTAGATTTCACCTCTGGTTCAAGACATAACAAAAGTTAGACCATGTGGGACTTACCTTTCTTCAATCCAATCCCCATAGACTCACCAACTCCTTTGAATTGAAACTAATCTACACAACTGAATTGAATTTCATTATGAAAAACCATAACTCGCAAGAATCCGGACACTTTAAGGCATCTAAACCAATAATTGACATGCATCCAATTGAGATAAATTTTTTTCCAAATCATATCTAAAAGGAGACCTTTCCATCGCACTATAGTGGTTGACGTTTTTAAGTCGATGTGACATCATCTCCCCTTGTATATTCAAATCTCCTATTTCTTTACAAGTAATGGGCAAAGAAAGACGCCATTGCAAGCATATGTGTCTACGTATATATGCAGCAACACAATCAAATTCAATCTTGTCTTGCGGCCTCGTCGAAGCTATTTCGATCGATATCGTGCTCCCAAACACTTTCCAACACACAATCGAAAATATCCGAACACGGCGTACTTTTATGATTCTGCTTTCTCTTTTATCCTTTCCTTTCTCCTGAGCTGTTGAGAGAGAGAGAAAGATAAAGAAGAAGAAGAAAGAAAACCATATATTATAAACGAAAGAACAAAGAAGATGGAGTCATATCTAAAAGCTTTGATTTTTATAGTAGCAGTGGCCGTTTCTTTGCTGTCGTCGAAGGTGGCTCACGGCGGATTTCCGGCGAAATTGGCGCTGGAGCGAGCATTTCCGCCGAGCCGGAGAGTCGGATTGGAGGAGCTGAGGGCGAGGGATCGACGGCGGCACGGGCGGTTGCTGCAAGGTAGAGTCTTTGGAGTCGTCGATTTTCCGGTGGACGGATCTTACAACCCTTTCACTGTCGGGTATTTTCTGTTTCTGTTCTTGGGTTTCTTTTTGGTGTTTGATTTTTGTTGTTTTCTTTAAAGTTGGTTAGTGGAGATTGATAGGTTCTCTGTGTTAGCTGGTTGTTCTTCGGGTTTTGGAAGTGCTATATGATGATGTTGTTATAGTATTTCGTTTTCTGTGTATGAATGATTCTGAAATTGACTGGGTTTGGCCTTTTTCTCTTGCTTTTGGATTCGTGTCTTCTTCTTCTTCTTTGTTTTTGTTACCTTGGGTTCTTCTTTTCTTTGTTGGAAATTGATGGGAGTTTGTGTGGTTTTCGATATGAACGATGTTTTCTAGTTTTTGTTGCTTTTCTACATTGAAGTTGCTTTTAGAGCACTTTACTGACTTGGAAATGTTTCTCCTGCTTTGGGATTTTTTTTTTAAAATCTTGGGTTCTTTGTTTCTTTGATGGAAATTGATGGGATTTTGCGTTTTTTTTTTTTTTTTGGGTTTCACATTCAATGGAGTTGGTGATAAATAGTGTTTTCAATTTTTTTTAAACCTTGTTAGTATGTTTCTGCGTGTTGGATTGCTTCTTCATCTCTTTACTGAGCTGACAATGTCTCTTTTGCTTTTGGATTGTTGCTTTCTTGGCTTCTTCAAATTTTTTTCTGTGTGTTTTTTTGAATGTGTTGGAATTGTTTCTTGATCTCTTTACTGAGTTGGAAATGGATGTTTTTATTTGAATATGGTGCAGTGCATTCCTTTTTCTTGTTTTTGTTTTGATTCTGTTTTTTCTTCTTCTCCTTTTTTTTGTGTCTGCTTTCTTTTTTTAGGCTTTATTTTACGCGACTTAAATTGGGCAGCCCTCCAAAGGAATTCTATGTGCAGATTGATACAGGAAGTGACATTCTCTGGGTAGCTTGCAATCCCTGTGATGGCTGCCCCAAATCCAGTGGACTCCCTGTAAGATCCCCTCTCTCTTCCTCCTCTTCCTTTTTTTTTTTTCTGTTAGATTTTCCTCTAATTGTGTGGTTTCACTGTCAAAATGCAAATGGGTCTGAACTCTCAAGCATTTCCATCTGAATTCCTTCCACATCTCTGCTGTTTATTTATTTATCTATATAGATCAGGCTCAACTCCTTCAGTCTGCAAGGATCGCCAACAGCTTCTCAGGTTACTTGTTCTGATGAAATATGCACTTCTGCTGCTCAAACAGGACAGGCAGGCTGCTCTTCTCAGTCCCCAAATTCTCAATGCAATTATAAATTTGAATATGGTGACGGGAGTGGGACGTCAGGATATTATGTGTCTGATACGCTGTCTTTTGACACAGTTGTTGGGGATGATTCAACTGTGAATTCTTCCACTAGTATTGTTTTTGGGTGAGCTTCTTAAGAGCTTTTACTCTGGACTTGCTTTCCATTTTTGCTGCCTTTCTTGTACCTTTGGAGTTGGACTCATGGAGATTTTGGTTGGTTTCTGAAATAGGTGTAGCAATACACAAACTGGGGAGTTGACCAAGCCAGAGAGGGCTGTAGATGGGATTTTCGGATTTGGGCAACATGATCTTTCTGTGATCTCGCAGTTGTCTTCGCGAGGGGTAGCCCCGAAAGTGTTCTCTCATTGTTTAAAAGGCTCAGATAATGGTGGAGGTATATTGGTTCTTGGCGAGATCATTGAGCCAGGCATTGTTTATACTCCACTTGTCCAATCACAGTAATCTCTCTCTCTCTCTCTCTCTCTCTCTCTCTCTCTCTCTCTCTCTGAACCATACAGTTTTTAATCATATTCATCGTGCATTTTTTTGATTGAATTAGACAATTTTCTGGAATCTTGTTTTTACATGAACTGATATATGCCAACTCTTAATGACATTGCCTGGCGTTTGATCCATATTTGAATGACATTCTCTTGCTGCCTGCCATTTGTATACTTTACACATGTTTTCTATCTGATAGATTTGAATTAAACAAATCTGTTCTTCATGAAGAGGGTCATGTTTGACATATATATCTGTTTCAGTCTTGAACATCACTAGCTAATCTCCATTCTAATAATACCCATTTGATGCAGTCCGGTCCCTATCCAAGACAAGGGCCCGCAAGCCTTAATTTCAATTAGAGTGATTGTGAGTTTTCTCCTATGTTTTGTGCTGTGCCTTAGGGCTAGAATCCTCTTGGATTCGATCAATCCTTCGGGAGATTGATCTATCAACTTGATCGTTGCGTCACCATTGCAAGTGCTATAGGCAGAGATGATAAAAAATGGAAGCGTTGCCTTTTGGTAGTTTATAGGAAGCTGGAGATGCTAAAAGTCTAAGGGCTTCGTGGCCCATTGCAAGTGCATGTTAAAATGGGTTTCTCTGTAGTCTGATCTCCACTCTTGGTAGGCTTCTGTGGGTCATATTTTCCTAATCTGGTAAGGCCAACATTTAATGGGCAAAGAAAATTAGAGAGATAGAAGAGAGTACTTATCAGGTGCACCCAGATTCAATCTAATCTAAGGTTCATGGCTAGGGTCATCCACTTTGCGATTGACAAATCTCATCCACGGGCATTGTCAATGTTGCTTGTTAGCATATATCCAATTGGGCATTTATCATAGTCTTCAAACTTATCCAAACTTAATACGTATTGTCTGGAATGTGCCTACTTTTGACCTTTAGCGATATCGATTTTATATGGAACCTCTGAACCTTAAGTTCTATTTAATTTTAGTATTTAACCAATTATGTTATAGTATGATATCTTATTAACATGTGCACTATCCTAAAACCATTAAGAATGAAGACTTTCAATTTTATTTTATTAGATGTATTAATTTTTTAAGGAGACAACATGGATCAATATCTCAGTTACAGTGTATGGGATGATACAAATTGATTTCGAATATGATAGATACAGGGATTGAGAGTTGAGACAGTGTTCTATAACCATGCCAACTTGGATTACTGCTATTATGGTTACATGCAGTCTGTGCTGATCATTTTTTTTGTGCTTGCTTGGAATCTTTGGTGGATAACGTAGAAAAGGTAGATGAGGAAAACAAGGAAGAGAGAAAAGTAAAGAAAGACTTAAGGAGGAAGGAAGTCTTGTGTGCGTGCATCCGCACAAACTCTAGTTTTTTTTATTCACTTCTTACTTGTTATTACAAAATAACCTCTACCACTATGCAGCATTCCAAATAGACGCATAATATTATACAAAATCACAAATAAACACATTATTTTGAGACAATTGAAAGAAAACTAGAAATTAAGAGAGCTGTTCTTATTTTCTATTCTCCCCCTCAAGTGGAACATGGATATCTATCATGCTCAGCTTGCCAAGAAGATCTTGAAATGTACTTTTACTGAGTGGTTTCTTAAGCATATCAGCTAGTTGTTGTTCTGATTGGACAAGGCTATATATTATATTAGCGACTACCTTCTCCTTAATAAAATGGTGGCCAGCTCCTATTTGCTTTGTCCTTTTGTGATAATTTGGATTCTCTACAATATGTGGAGCTGCTTCATTATCCACATACAATTGTAAAGAAACCTCTATTTCAATTCCCAAATCAGTCAACCAACAATTTAGTCCATAAAATTTCACATTTCCCCACGTGCAATTGCTTAATACTCGGGCTTTTGCACTAGAGGGAGCAACAACATGTTGCTTTTTATTTTTCCATGTTGCTAAATCACTGCCTACAAACTGTAACATAGCCTGAAGCAGATCATCCATCATCTTGGTAACTGCACTGTGCATCCATAAAAATTCCAACATCCAAATGCCCATGCTTGAATATCATACCTTTTTACTGGAGATTCTTTCAAGTGTCTCAGAATTCTGTAGACAACAACCTAGTGAGCTTTATGACGAGAGTGCGTAAACTGTCTGACAACTCTCACAGAATATGTAAAACCTGGTCTTAGTGATTTTAAGGTATATTAGTCTACTGTCCACCTACTAATCTCTGATATCTTCCCACATTCTCTAGTGGTTCTCAAGTCTCGACTCAAGCTAAAAGCTGATGATTAGTCTCCATTTTTGTATCAACAAACTTGACCGACGGAATCTTCTTTCTTTCAATCAGTCAAGCACATATTTCAAGATCTTATAATCTTGATGTTCCAAGAAAGTACCTCAACAACCCAAGTCTTTTAATCTCAAACACTTTACCTTGATAAAGCTTCAAAGGGAAGTTTCTTTTGGATGATCTCCATTATTTATTTATTTATCATATCATCAATATAAAAAAGTATTGTGGTTTGTTTTCCTTTCCTCACTAATATAATGTGATATGCTGTACTTCTTCCTAAACTGATCTTCAACATGGCTTCATTAAACTTTTGGAACTAGGCTTTAGGTGAGTGTTTTGGACCATTTATTGCTATCTTAAGATGATGAACTGTACTAGGCTCACCCTTGAATGGAAAATCTGGAGGTCATGGCATATGTATGTCCCCATGTAAATCACTATGAAAAAAATACAGTTTTTACATCAAGATGATGTAGAACTGCTGTAGGACAGACCCAGGGTCTCACATGTGGGACTCAATAAAGTTTAAAGATTTTTTTATAATGAAGAAGTTTAGATATTTTCTAATTTTATTTCTTTGATTTATTGTTATTAATTTCTAATTTTATGTGTTGGTTTCCTAATTTGATTAGGAATCTTATCCCCTAAGGTTCTTTTCTTATTTATATGGCATTGTAGAAATTAGATATCAGAGTTGAGGATATTAATATTATTAGTGGTTTTTTTGTTCCCTTTGAGGTGCATCCTCGTGTGATAGTCTCTGCGGAAACCTTAATCGTGCATCGACACTTTTCACGCAAACCCTAACCGAAGCCAATTCTTTCCTGCTAAAGACAAAATAACTTTCGAATTTAGCTTGTCTACTAGAACAAATGTCTTGTGGAAATCTAATCTATACATTTATGTGTATCCTTTTCGTAACAAGATGAGCTTTGTGCCTCTCCACTGTACTATCGGTTTTATGTTTGATGGTAAACACTCATCTGAAAATTTAACTGCGTTCTTTCCATTTGGTGATCTGGTTAACTCTGAAGTTTTTTGTTTTTTCCTGGTTAGGAGCATTCATTTTCTCACACATGGTTGCTTTCAACTTTGGAGAAGTTTTTTTTTTTTTTGGTGTGGTTATGAGCATTCATTTCCTCACACATGGTTACTTTTAACTTTGGATGACAGAGGGCCTCTGCAACATTAAAAGGAGTTTGGACCGCAGATAATGCATTGAAAAGTGACAATGAGATGGGGAAATGGGGAAACCCATGATGGGTTTATGAATTAAATACTTAGTGCACATTGGGAGATGCTAAAACAAATTATGAAGGGTTTCCAAGGAATACATGCTTAACTGCTTTGGGTCCTAATTTATCCCTTTTTGGTCCACGAAAAATCGCAGAACATACACCTCCAAACACTTTAAGAGGAACTTTAATGACTAGTTGAAAAACTCGGAACATATGACTCAGAATTTATTGACAACGTGGAACTTGGAGATATTATTCCCTTCAAGGAACAGAACCGTGTGCAAAATGTACTGACCCAAGAGAATGTCCTTACGGAACAGATTAACAAATTGATGGAATACCACAACTATTTCAGTTATTTATAAGTCAGTTATCCAGGGAGATGAGAAGAACATGATTAGCAGATGGACTGCTTAAAGTCTCACCGTACAAATTATATTATTGATGGAGGCAACTCAATTCGTTCTTCAGTTAATTAATTAGACTTCCAATGTAGAAAAAAAAAGTTCAATAATCTTGGTAATTCTCTGCAACTGATCTTTATATAAGAACAATCTCTTGATATTTCCTTGAGGAGATACACCAAAATCAGGAGATCTATAGATGCCTTTTATTACCTCTGAACTGCAATGGAAACACAAGGTTATACACCCTAAAAATGTTGGTAGTAATAGGCCACACAACCTTACGCAGATTGGGAAAAATCACAAAAGCATATGCCGAATAGCAACCAAACATGCTGAACAGCCAAATATAATCACAACTGCAGCTTATTGCCAAAACATCATTTATGTTGCCACAAAGAACTCCCTGAGAATCATAAAATAGAAAATGAAGAACTACCAACTGGTCTGCTGTTTGTCTAATGAGATTTGATATATCTCCTTCACAGGTGATTTGATCAGCCTATTGGATTCAGTTTCAATAAAAACTTGAAATGTGATGTCTTTAAGAGGACAAAGCATATCCGAAACCCGAGAGTATGATCAATATTTCACACAAGCAGATTTGTTTTTATTTTTATTTTCATTTTATTTTTTTATTATAATTTTTTAGTTTCAGAGGAGATCCAAGCAGCCTCAAAACATTTCAGAAAAGTCACCATAGATCTCCACAAAGTATAACAACCCAGATCTATGTGTTTCTCAGGTTCCTTTGGTTGGTATGCTCTGGTACCAAGTAGAAAAGGCTGATGAAGGACATTGAGATGAGGAAAACAAGAATGTGAGCGGGAAGAGAGATGCATGCGTCTTCAGAGATAACTGGCCCTATATTTGATTAACTCTTCTTCAAAAGCATTATATATAATAACCCCCACTACTACGTAGAATTACGTATCGACCCCTAATATTATGCAGAACTACAAATGACAACATGATCATTAAGAAAGAATTGCTCTTATTTTCTAGGGATAAATGCAGAATACCTACCTGTACTTTGCACGTATTTCAAACTACCCCCTTGTAGTTTCGTATTTTGTACTAAACCTACCTGTATTTTAAATCATAATGCAAATAGAGACGTCCGTGATGGAAAAGATGGAATGACAAATTTTCCCCTCTGTATATAACTCGCGCCTTGCCATTTTCGATCATTTTGCCCTTTTTTCGCTTGTGGTTAGGGTTCTTGGCGCTTTTTCAACCTCCGAAACTCAGATTTCTCCCTAACAAATTAGTTCTTCCTCCAGGTCTGCAGCAGATTCCCATTCTTATGGAAACCCATCCCTTCTCATGGAAACCCATCCACCGATTCTTATGGAAACTCTCCCTAACAAATTTTTTCGCTCCGTGGATCTGAGCTAACTGAAAGAGAGTGGCTGAGAGAAGGCGAAGACGGTGAGAACCCTGATCCCCCATTTGCAGGAGAGCTTAACCATCTCCTTCAAGACCCTGACCCCCTCCTGGTGCCCGGCCGATGGATGCAGCCTCCTTGCCTTGGCCCACCTCCCATTCCCGTCCATGATCACCGCCACGTGTCTCGGCATCAGGTCCCGGCTCAGCCCCTTCGGGAAGAGGTTGCCATTGACCGACACCTCTTCTTCTTCTTCTACATGAAAAAAAATGTCATAGGAACTGGCAAAACCCTAAGCATCATATGCAGCGCTCTGCAATGGATCGTCGATCAGAAATCGAAATCTTCTCCGAATCCAAAAGCCGCAGGTAAAGATTCCAGAGATCAATCTGCTACGGACGATGACGGGCCGGATTGGATGCAGAATTTCTCCCGAGCCGAGACAACGAAGAAGATGAAGAAATTAGGGTTTGGATTGGGAAGTTGTAATAAGAAATGCTCTGATGGGAATTGTGCTAATTCGGTAACAGAGGAAAGTAGAAAGAGATTGGAGAGGAAGAGGAATGTGGAGGGAGTGGATGATGATGAGGAGTTTCTGGTGGAAGAATATGATAGCGGAGATGAAGGGATCGATGGCGGAGATTTGAAGAGGAAGGCTGGAGATGGTTGTTTTAGTTCTAGCGATGATGACAAGGAAGAAGAGGAGGAGCAAGAGAAGGAGATGGTTTCTGAAGGAGTTGAAGAGAACAACTTTTGCTTTAGAGATGAAGGTTGTGTGTTTGGGCTCAAGGAAGAATTTTTGCATTAATTCAGGTATCTTCCTTTCTTTTAGATGCATTACATAAAATTCATGTTGTTTGGTTCAAGAGGAATGTTCCATTGCGAAACATCCTTAGTGAAAGTTTGATTTGGGTGAAATGGGTTTCTGCCAGATGTGAAGAATTGTAACAGGGACTTTTAAAGGACTCACAGTCTACCCATAAATCAATTTTGAGAAGAGCTTTGTGGATCTGAGCCTGCTAGTCCAGGAATCAATGGAGAAGAACTTGGAGGGAACGAGAATCCGGAAGTGGGACATGAGCTTTGATCTATCTGGAAAAGCCAGGGGCAAATAAGTCTTTTTAGGCGAGTAATTTGATGGCAGTATGTACCAGACACCATTTAGACGATCTACGCCGTTAATACTAACAGAATCCGTGAGTTTTGCATATTAATTAAAACTATAGGTAGGTTTAGTACAAAAGACCAAAGTGCAGGGAGGTTGTCTAAAATATGACCAAAGTCTAGGTAGGTATTCTGCATTTATCCCTATTTTCTACTGATAAGATGTGCTTTTTTTTTTCGACTGATAAGTGGAAACATGACTTAAACTAGAAACCTTGCGGTTGTGATAATGAGACCTTCCTACATGCTGTTGTTAAATAAGAGGTGTTTCTCTCTTTTTCTTTTATTCTATTTTTTAAGTTTCACCCCATGAATCAAAATTACTAAAATTGTATATATAACAGATGTATAACGTTAAGATTAATATGCACCAACCAGTCCCTTCAAAAAATAAAAAAGGATTAAGGTGGAAGAGAATTATCCCTTAATATCAGCAGTGGACTTAGAATGAAAAATGTCCAACTCATAAGAACTTCTTGGGATATGAGCAAAGGATATTATAATTCACAGACATAATTCTTTTTTCTCATTGGCGATAAAAGACGAACACCAACGTGAGGATCCTCCTTCCTAGTGAGTGAGGGTGTGTGAGTTTGGGTCCTTCCTAGCAAAAGGAACAAAAAAAAAAAAAAAGGAAAATCGGCATTCGATCCCTAATATTAATCGGATTTAAGAAAGCAATATGAATGCCCTTGTTGATATTGATGAAAGTCCAGCCTTACTGGCCTGACTTGACTTTCCTCTCAATGAAAGCCCAGCCTTACTGGCCTGACTTGACTCTCCTCTCAATGAAATCCCAGCCTTACCGGCCTGACTTGACTTTCCTCTCATAAAACCCTCTAAATTAAACTTGGAACACCTGTTATGGGGAAAGAACCGTTTTATTGCCAAAGAAGGCATGGGCTCGTATAACATTGACACTTCCTAATTATTCGTACTTCGTCATAAAGGTAGACAGGGAGGGTAGCAATGGAAAACGGTATCCACTGGATAAGTCTATAAAGTATACTTGGGGCAAGTGGCAATGCTCTGTGTGCTCTCCTAGAGTGGTTTCCTTTAGCTGGATTGCATCATTGGACAGGACTCTCTTCAAAGTCTGTTTCCAAGAACAAGCTATCTATTTATACATGTGTTTGGGAGTTCAAAGAGACTGAATTACCTTGTTTATAGTACTCTGTTTCTAGGACTGTGGAGTTGTGTATGATCTTCTCTCACTGTTGTGGTTCTTCTTTGGATCAAGAACCTCATGGAGTACTTGGTTAATGCATTCCTTTCCTTTAGTACAGATTGGAAAGAATGAGAAAATGTAAAAAAGAAAATCAGAGATGACAGAAGACTAATGGCGGATACAATTTTAATGCTTCCTTGTTAGGGTATATCGAAGGTATCAATTGAAGTGAAGATGAGATAATGGTCTTTTTAGAGGACAGGGACCTAAATTTGCTGTGCACTTTTAAAAAAACATGACTTCTGTATTCTTCTTGAGATCTCTTACCACTACATCCACAGAAAGATGTGAGTTGGCAATTTTTTTTATTATCAGTATTCTATATCTTTCATTCTATGGCAAAAGATGAAGGTATTTCTATTCTCTGACAACCAGAGACTCTTGGCATCTCTTGCAAACTCCCCCTCGCAGTCTTGGAAACTTTTGAAGGAAATGTTCTGTTTTTTAATTTTTAATATAATTATTTATCATCATCAATCATCATTAAAATCTTATCCCATCTATCTGGAGATTTTTTTGCTTTTAAAAAAAATATATTTACTGCAGGTTGATGCATCCTCCTATATTGTACAAGATGTAATGTTGCAATTGGTAACTCTAATATGCATTAACCAACCACCGCAGCTAACTACAGTTTTAATTAGATAAAACTCTTCAACACTATGAAGAAGCTTTGATCTTCCTCCAATGGCAGATTTTGAGCTATTAGTATTGCAGAAGGATGTGATTGTTTCTTTTTCTAAATTGCAGGCCTCATTACAATTTGAATTTGCAGAGCATTGCTGTTAATGGGAAAATATTGTCCATTGATCCATCAGTGTTTGCAACGACAAGTAATCGAGGGACCATAGTTGATTCTGGAACAACGTTGGCATACCTTGCAGAAGAAGCTTATGATCCATTTATCAATGCAGTAAGTTACAATTGTACAATATTGCTCTCATTTCTGTCATGATTATTAGCCTTGGCAGTGCTGTGCAATGGGTATTGTAACTCATAAGCATTGGTAGGGCTGCTTAGTTCTATATCCTGACTCTTAACGCATCATGTTGTATGCTATTTCTGATTAGATGGATGAAAGTTCAATATCTGTGGTGGCAATATCACCCCTGATGTTTTATTAGAGCTCTTGTTGCTTTCTATGTATTTCAGAAATTATTATTATTATTATAATGGGATTCTAGTAATTTATGGATTATGGGGTGTAGTAATTTCGGGAGCATTTAGGAGTATCATGAATAGGTGATAAATTGATAGACTCCTTTGAGATAATTTGGACATTCCGGGACTAGCCACCAACTGTGCCGTCGAGGAGAAGTTTTCCTATGCAGGTTGATGGCCCACCAAGGAGGAGTAGGCCAAAGAGGACCTGGATAGAATTAGTAAGGATAGATCCGAAGGAGTGCAACCTATCCAAAAATTTGGCTTCAAGGATAGATGGGAATGGAGAGACATAATTAATGTAGCCGAACCCAACATAGTTGGGACAAGACTGTGATGATAATGATAATGATGGTGGTGAAAGTGGAGGGAGAAAGTTAATCTCCTTGATTACGCTCCAAATGCATTTGCCGTCATCCTGTTTCTTTCCTCTCTATTTCTTTGTTTCTACTATTTTCTTTCCTCCAAAGTCTAAACCATAAAACTCTAGATATCTATATCTATCTTTCAACTTGGTATAGTTGCTCCATCCTTGAGGATCTTATCTATTGGCCCTAGCGCTGATTCAGCAGGCTGGACGCTGAAGGTGGGAGTACAAATCAATATCTGTATCACCTGACGTACCTCCATTTATTGGTATTTACATGGTTTTTATTCAGTCTTCCATTTATGTAGTGTTTCTCGCTTTTATCAAAATATTCTTGGTGGAAGATTGAAGGGGGAGGAGTCTTCATGCAGTCATGCGGTCTATGACTTTTACAGTCACAGCCATGCGATCTACACACTTGGAAGAGGGTTGCTTTTGCAATTCGTGTATATTTAGATAGACAGACAGTTCCCCGTTCTTCTCCATCTGTCCACCACTTTTACTTAATAGTGCATCATTTCTGTCCCCAAGTCTTCCCAACCTCAGTATATCTTGTTTCTTCGATCTGAAGACTTCCTCTCAATTGACAAGATGTGTTTTCTTCTTCTCTTGCTTTCCTTCCCATAAGAAGTCTCTCTGTATCTTTTCCAACTTCTTTCTGAACTAATGCCAGAATCTTGGAGAGTGATAAATAATACACAGGAAGATTTGCCGTCCAAGCATTGATTAGAGTGATGTGGCTTTCCAAAGACAGATGTGTTCTTTTCCAAGTTGCTAGTATCTTTCCATTCTTTGAACCATGGGGACCCACATGTAGAGATGTTGGAGGTAGCCCTATATATACATTTTTTTTTGTTGGGGTGGTTTGGTTCATGCACCTTTGCAATTTCCATCCTCGTACCAACCATTATGTTTTTTCTGATATTGATTCTCAAACCAGAAACAACTTGAGTCAGGACATCTGAGTATGCCTCTCACAATTAGTACTGAAGCCTTGCAAAATAATAGCGTAAAATCTGGAAACTGTGAATGGGTTATGGCTAAACCATCGTTGCCCATTGGAAAGCCTCCACCAATTTTTCTCTATGTGCAGACTCGACGAGCTTCCCTAGGTCCCCACAAATGTGAAAAGAAAGAAAGATAAAAGGTCTCCTTGCCTTTGATCTTCTCCATCTCTGCCTGAAGTCCATTTTTGTGAAGTATGTAGTCTAAGAAGCTGCAGTCTACATGATCAAAAAGGCTGTCTCCATGTAATCTTGAAAAAGCCCTTCTTTTTATTTTTTTTATCTTGCCCTTGAGTGCATTGCCTCATTAGTCATTACCGATCTAGACTACATCAAGGGTTCGCCTATCCTTTACCTAAGTTCCTTGCGTTTTCTCACTTATGTGGTGCATTACCTTGCTGGTTTTCTTTTGCTAAAACCTGGGCAAATGATTTGTAGAGACAGTCAAGCAAGTTGATCAGTCTATTATCTTTTAGCTCCAAAGGGTTATCACATATAGGAACAAGGCAATTGAGGTTATACTTAACTGCTTGCTGGGTTTAGTTCCCTATTGAACTCGTTCAACATTTCCTAAACGTCACCCTTTAAATAGTGCCAACCTGCCCTTGTGAACGAGAAACTTGCACCATACCTTTCTCCTTCCATGCTTTTAAGCACTTCATTGATTTCACTTTCTTGGAACTCTCTCCAGCCAAGCTGCCTCCTCAATGGAAATAGCCTCCAGATTCAACACCATCAGGAGTAGAACGTAATACATCCTCCTTCAAATGATCCCGAACTCAGTTCATCTCCGTAAGGGTCTTCTGCCATTGTCCCTTTCGATCTCCTTCGCTTGCGATTTTTGCCTCCATATGAACTCCTACCCTCACAAGTCGTGCAGCTCCTTTTCTAAAGATTCTCTCCTCCTCCCATATCCTGATTTGAAAGCCTGCTTTCCTCATCAATGACATATTAATCTTGAATTCTTGCTTATATGATGTTTTTGTTCTCTATCTTCCTCCCAATATTTCTTTGTTTTGAAGTTTTTGTTTGTCTTTCAACATCTGAAACTTTATACATAGTCTGAAGCCTGTCCATCACTGTAACACCCCAAAAACCTGGAGCTCTTCAGGTTTCGGAACATTACTTAAATAATGTTAAATCACCACATAAATCAAATATGCCAAAGAATTGAGCAATGCTTCTAATTATTTGATAGATCAATTAAATATTTCAAATCAAGAAAATTCCTAATTTATAAAGAAAGAAACAAGTTCCACATTATTGGAAATAATGAAATCCATCTCTAAAGTTCTAATTCCAAATCCAATATTCGTGACGCTCTCTTATCAGCCACGCAAGTTGAAATCCAATGGCTGATCCCCATCATTGCCAAGTTTCCCCAAATGACCCGTACCTGAAGTGGGGCAAACCACTTATCAGAAAACTGGTGAGCAATAATTACAATACACAAGTCACTTACTAACATAATGCAGCATAAAACTAATAAGAGGAAGATATGAAATGTTAACAATTATCCTATAGCATTTCTTATGATTCAATGAGATTCCACATCCATCTCTTTCACATTAGTATATTCAATCTTCCCATTTATGGGTCCTTATAATTCAAAAGAACTCTATTTTTAAGAGTTTCAGAGTCTCAATCCCTTCCCATAAGGAAGTCCTTTCCATATATTATTCAAAACTATCTCCTAGGAGTTTGGTTCAATAGTCATTTATTCAATCCCTGTCCACCTTATCACTCCATACCCAAAAAGGGTTCACTGTCTCATATAACAAAAGAGAACCTTTAGGAAATATTCAATAGTTCATTTGTGTTCACCAATTCATGCAATACAACTATCATAAACCATATACACCAATTAATTTCATAAAGAATTAGTCCCACATAATCAGGCTTATTTATGTGCCCCACTTAAATTCAAAATTCAAGTACCCGCTTATGTGGCACTAATGGTTAATTTCTGTATAATAGGTGGGTCTACAATTTCCATACACCCCACATCACCATATTAAGGTATACAACACAGCATATATAAAAAGAGGAGTTAACACTGTACTAGTCATTAATATCAAGAGGATTCCCACGCTGAGCATTATGGAGTAAAGAAAAATGGTGGGTCTCAAGTGATCAATTTCACATGGGACCTGGTTCATCTTGGTTGCCCATCAGGGACCAATCAGATGGCTGGTTCTGATTATTTATCAGATGAATCAGTGGATCCCACTAATTTGTTAATCTTGTATCATACAGTCACTGCCATCTGATATTTCTCCTTCTTCTTTCTTTTTATTCCACTATCTACAAATTTGTTACAAGAGATAAAGTTCACAACCACCTTTAAAAGAGGTTCCAGACTTCCAGCACCTTAAATAGCCATAACAGTTTCGATACAGCATCCCAGAATGGTCACGCCTTCTAGAATTAGGTTGATCAGATGGTGGGCCCTCCATGGTCAGATCACCATAGGACCTGGTCCCCCTTGGTCGATCAACAGGGGCCCAACAACTGGCTGGCCTTGATGTCTGATCAGGTGGCCCAGTGGGTTCCACAACTCCATCAACAAAAAAAAATCCCCAAACACCCAGAAATGACGCCACAGATGCTGTCATCCATTGATCAACGGTCAGATGGGACCCATTTCTAAAAAGGCCAACTACACCTTGGTCGACCAACAGGGACTCAACTTATGTCTGGCCTTGATCTCTGATCAAGTGCCCCAGTGGGTCCCACAACCTAATCTACAAAATTCACAGTTTCAACCAAAACTGACGCCCCAGACACATAAGGCTTTAGATCAATGGTCAGATGGGACCCATTTCTAAAAAGGGCCACCTACACCATGGTCGACCAAGTGCTGGCTTCCAGATCCATGGATGTGATTCTTGATCATATGGATCAGTGGGTCCCACTACCAGATCTACAAAAATTCACAATTTCCCTGCCATACTGATCTGGAATTTCCAAGATAAAAATGAGGTCTAATGAGACCCAATCCAAATGGATTCTCCATCACTGAGATCGCCCAAGTGTCTACCCTCAGATCTTTGGATCAGATTTAGGATCAGGTGGGGCCCATGATCATACTACCCAAATCGTCAGATCCTGTGTCTGACGATTTGGTTTGTAATCAAGCCCCTGCGTTGGGGTTTCATTACTGCCTTCACTACTATCAATCCTTTATCAATTTGATATAGAAATCATAGAGCAACAACTGATCAATAAAATACACAATCAATCCTATGAATTTATTTCTCAGTGCACTTGAAAATATTACTCACCTCCTCGTATAGAAGACTATGGCTCGATCAATGTGAGACTTCGAGTATTGCATCCACTAGATCCTCTGGTTTTTGCTTCTCTGAGATTCTTCTTGGTTGCTTCCCAAGATTAGTCCTTCTGCACCCTTTTCTCTTCCTTTTTCTATAACCCAAGAATGGGAAATGAAACTATTCGTAAGAAGGGAGATAAAGCATTCCAGAGTTATGGGATAGGGTGAAATCTCTAGCCTTCGGAGATTTCCCTGGGTACCAAACAAATTCTCCTCACAAGGAGATATTGTTTCAACTACGTAACAAACAACTAGGACTAATGGGCTGAGACCAGGTACAAATATAACTAGTGAAATCCAACCCATCCCAAAACCCAATGGGTCAAACGAATCTGGGCCCAACCTGGCCCAGGTTATTACAATCACTGAATCTATATCTGTCCCCACCATTTCTCCACCACAGGCATGAAGTTACCGTGTATCATCCAGGCATTAATAAAAACCTGAAAGGGCATTAGGGGCTGCAACCAACTTCCTCTGTATCTAGCATCACTACTGCATGGTCTGAGAATTTCTTCAGGATCCTGATTTGGCTAGCCCCTCTCAAATGCTCCTCCCGCTCTTCACCTTGATTCACTTTCCCAACTCATTTGTCCAAGGATCAAAATAGCAGTTGCCGCAGGCGTAGAAGCCAGTGGCCAAGACTCTACTTAGTGGTTATGGCGATATGTAGCGGTGTGAATTTTTTAAGTGGTAAAATTTTTTTTAATCTTGTATCACAACCAATCTTGTGTTTTTTTAGTGATTTGAAACCATACAAGGGTAGAGACAACTTTAGGGAAGGCTAGCGAGGGAACAAATAGGGAAAGTGGTTTTGACCCGTTGCTTACCTTTGGCTATAGAGATGGATTTTCCCATTCCCTTCTCAAATTTTAAATATTTCCCCACAACTGCAATTATAACATTTTAGGACAAAAATGCCCATCCTGTGGGTCTATGGCATAAGAAAATGCATTCTTGTAAATGGTTTTGAAATTTTGGTAAACTTCTATTGTTGCATCTGTGGGCTGAAAATGCATCGGTGTAAATGGGTTTTGATGAAAACGTATAACAGTAATTAGGCAAAAGACTTTGGAAACTATGCCCCCTTCCAAGTTCAATCTTTACCCAGTTGAGAGAGACGCAGTAAGAGTTCCGTCTGATGGTTGGGTCTCCATTTGCATATTCACCACTGATCATTTCAAACAAATGGAGGCATTGATTTTGTGGAGAAGCATATACACTTGACCACCTATTGATTGGATGGATGCCCCCAACATATCAATAATTTGACGTGTCATTCATTAGAGTAGTCTTCTTATTATGTTCTAAATGCTACTTCTTTATTGTCTTTATGCATATACGAGTGCATCATCTGCATAGTGACAGGTGTACGGTTCATCCACCTTCATTTGGGAGTCCACATAGCTGGGGCTTCACGATGAGTGCTTTTAGGAGTGGGTAGTAGTGGGAAGCTGCCTTATTTATATGATACTAGGAGTATGATTTATCTACTTCAATTTGGAACTACAAAGCGCCTGGGGTATATTTTTTTTTTTAATTTTCCTAGCTATTGGATTTGCTGACTTGATCCAACAATCTTGAATGGATGCGCGTGTACCCGAGGTGGCCCATTGCATAAAAATTAAAAAATGACATAATTACATAAATTTTGGTAGTTTTGTCATTTCCCCTAGCATGGAGAAGGTGTGGGGAAGATTAGAGTTTTGTGGGAGGGGGAGGGAAAAGTCATCTCTAGATGTAAGCAAGAGGTCAAAACCTCATAGGAAAAATAATGTTTAAAATTTAAACCGATTGGCTCTACAAGTTTTTAGACCGTAGCGCCGCTGTTTTGAACCATGCATTTGAACAATGCTTCTCTCTCTCTCTCTCTCTCTTCAAACAACGACCCCCCCCCCCCCCCCTCCCTCTCTCCCGAATCTTGTTTTCTTCTTCAATTCTCTCTTGTTCTTTCATATCTAACCTTAAAACCCTAGGTCTCTTGATCTAGTTTTCAACTGGTTTCGCATTGCAGGTCTATATCCTTTTTCTAAGAAATGATCTGCGGGTCTGCATTGTCCATCTGTTTTTTTTTTTTGGTGTGTGTGTGTGTGTGTGTGTGTGTGGGGGGGGGGGGGGGGGGGGGGGGGGGGGGGGGGGGGGGGGTAGAACTGTATTGTCCATCTTAAAATTTCACTAGGGTGTGTATGCAGATGAATTGCTACAGATGATCAAATCTGAGAATTTTTCTTTTCTAGAGAGAAGATCACAACTTTGATACAGATATTTAAATCGTTGATCCTAATCCAGGTTTCATAGCATGCGTCCTGAATGTACAAAGCATCTAAGTCTTTTTTGTACCTCTTTAACTTTTCATGCTACAACTCATTTTGGTAAAAGATTCAGGCATGATCCTTTGCTGTGCTAGGTGGCAACACTTAACATCTTTCTTTACTATTATGTAATTTTGCGGCCAAGTTTCTTGAAGTAAATATGTAGGATCATCTTCTGCACACAATATTCTTGGTTTATCAGTTAATTTTAATCTTTTTAATGTTAATAAATCACTGCAGATAACTGCAGCTGTTTTGCAATCTGCACAAGATTATCCTTCAAAAGGAAATCGCTGTTACTTGATCTCTAACAGGTTTTCTCTTTTAGATCTACAATCAAATTGTTTTATGGGAGTATGGGCGTTTTTAGATGCTCAATGTCGGGATTACATTATCTTATTTGTGAAGTACCTGTTCTCTTTGTGTACAGTGTCGATGAGATATTTCCTTCTGTTACACTGAACTTCCAGGGTGGTGCATCAATGATTTTAAAACCAGAAGACTATCTTCTTCAGCATGGTTCTGCTGTGAGTTCCACTTGCTTTTGTTTTGCCCTATTTTTGGGGTTTTTAAATGAAAGATCAAAAAGTTTTTATGTCAGCTGGTCTTTTGCTGAAGTAGTGTATGTCTTCTTTCTAAATCCAAATCTTACATAGATGGTACTTTTTTTTGTACAGGATGGTGCTGCAATTTGGTGTATAGGCTGGCAAAAAATTCAGGGTCAAGGAATAACTATTTTAGGAGGTTTGGATGCTGATCTATATCTTTTTTCATTAAGTTTACATCCATACCTTTCAAAAATGTGATGGTTACATAGAAACCACATGCATACATGGAATGCACATAGAAATTTCGTATTTTCATCTATAAAGTAATTGGATTTTAGATATGCACATACAACTTTTATTTTTCTCTAGCAGTGTTTTGTTTGTTGAAATTGATAAAAGTATTTGATACCAATAAAAAAAATATTTAACTATAACATCAAGGCTTTGAGTTGAATATGTATGGGAATATGTATTCATGCATAAACATAGAGATTTATACATAAAATGGCCCATCAAGTGATTGGTCCCACTTGCCATTTGATGGTGATTTGTCCCAACTTTTGCCTCTCCCATTGGAAAAATTCTTTCTTTTAGTTGACCAAGGGTGACTCCCAGGACTCAATGTAAGGTCAAGGTTCTCATCTTCTGTTTTTAAGGAACATTCTTATAATCAGAACCTGTAGGTTGATAAACATGGTCATCTATTTTAAATTTGTGACTTTGGTAAAATCAGTTTGATGTGAAACTAGTACAAAAATATTCTGGGATTTCTGTCAACAATTATTCTTTTATAATATAGAGGAAAAGTCTCCGCCCCTCCCCCTGATTATTAGATTCTTAGGTGGTTCTACAGGCTCCTAGACATTTATGGTGGGGAATATTTTGGATAAATGCACCTGTAGTGATGACGATTACTGTGGGAGTTTTGAAATAATTAGGAGTCTTTAAATTTTGTTTGATTTGAATTGTTTCAGCAAATTTTCAGATATTTAGTTTCCTTTTGATTAGAGAAATGCAGGGATTAGAAACCAACTAGGAAAGGGGACGTCCCATCCCATTGTATATATTTGTAATCCCCCCTTTGGGAGGATGATTATTTTTCATTACATTAATAAATAATTCTGGTTTCTCTGTCATTTCCCTTTGATTGAGAGTGCTTATGAATCTGGAACCCCTTGGGGATTTGGCCAAGTCCTACTTGGAGCTCTTCGTCCAACCCTCGTTGATGCAGGCCAGGCAATAGGTCGGCCAACCCGTTGAGCCCATTCCATAGGCCCAATGGGACATCCATTTATTTAGGAGTATTATTTAGTTCTTTGGTTTGTTTAGTATTAATATTAGTATGTTTCCTATTTTAGGCATTATTCATATATTAGGAAATATTGTTGCTTAGGGATTAAGCCAACTCCCCTGGATAAGGATGTTAGGCCTCATTGTAATGCAGTGCTTATTTTCAATCAATTAAAAGTTTTTTTTTTTTTTAGATTTATCTCTTATGGTTATGGTGTTTTCACCTCTTGTGAGGGTGCCCTTGTGGCTGAATCCATGGTTGGATTCGATCAATCCTTTCGGAGATTGGTCTATTCTTCGATCGCGGATCCGGGCTATGCCACTCATTCTGGAGTTGGTCTACTTCGTACGCGGATCTAGGGTTGCATCATCTAATATTACTATATCGTAACATATCCATTAGATATTTTTACATCAGTTAGGAGATACTAATCATTCCAATTAGGGGATGTTATTTGGTGTAATTAATCCGAGATCTTCTAATGTGTCATACGAAGGACATATAAGAGTTGGGGATAGTTTTTCGTCAAGACCATCCAAATCCTTCATTTTTCGGATTTTTCTGTAAAACCAACGAAGGGTTGATTTTTGCCCTGTTCATCTTGTTGTAGAATCTGATCTGAGGAAACATCAGATTTGATCAGAAAAGTGGGGCATCCAAACAGATGGCCCATGCTGTCTGGCATATTTTCAGGACATCTGAAACATCTGAATGATCATCCTCTTTTCTTGGGGATTGTTTTTATCATTTATAGCTTCTGGTTCTGCATATTGTTGGGTTTTTCTTTCAACAGTTTCAGATGTTCACATATTACCATTGTCTTTTTTTTATCGGTAACAATTACTTATATTAAAAACAAAAGAAATTACAACCAAACATAATCTCAAGACCTCTACATAAGAAATTACTTATATTCACATATTACCTTTGTCAATATGGACAACTCTGAAGTTTTGCCAATTTGTTTCAATGGAAAAAAAATAATTTTCTTGGGAAAATTAAGAACGGCCAGAAAATAGAAGGTGCAACTGCACTTGCCCAATAGGAAACCGTGACGCCTGTATTATAACTTGGATCTTATGTTTGTAGATCCATTCATAGTACTCAATCTTAGGGCCATATAAGACTGCTAAAGATATGTGAACTTATAAGAAGAGAATTTATAACCAAGAAAATTCTGCCGATCATTTTCAATTGGAATATAAACTAGCTGAATGCTCTCAAGGGTACAAATTTATTTAAGAATATTATTTTAGTTTTATGAATCTATGGATATAATTTATAGGCTTGGTATATGCTACTGTCCCTAATGATCCATTAGTTGCAATATAAAGAGTACATGAAACCAGACAATGGGATCAGTTCTTGATGAAACTTTCTCATGACTATGAAGCAGTAAGTCTGATGAGTCGAGACCCTTGTCCTTCTCTAGATACCTGTCTTAATGAACTCTGGCATTAGGAACAACAGTATTTATCCCAAGCCACTTTAGACTAGCAAAAGGCACAATCTAGGATAATTGATATGGCATATACCACTCAAGCAAAGCCTCAACCCCATGATATGAGCAAGATTCAATGTTATAATTGCAAGGAATTTGGACACATTGTCAATTAGTGTAAAAGGAAGTTCTGCAATTGTTGTAAAGGAACATGGCATGTGATTTCTGAACGTTGGAAGCGACCACAAAATCGAAATAATCGTGCCTATCATTCTGTGATGGAGAACTCCTTCGCGGATTACAATTCTCCTGCATTTGGCTCAACTGCCGTTATATCTTCTTATTCCTGCTCTCACCTAAAATTTGTTAAAGAGAATAGTCAGAAACTGTTTGGGCTCGGCCCAATTTGACATAAATTCTATGCTCTTGAATTGATCATGCGAAAAATGTACACGATCACTTCATCGAACAATAAGATTGTCCAACTTTGAGACCCTCAAAACAGTGTTTAGAATGATCAGGCATTCTATTTTTTGCACACAGGTCATACAAAGACCTTTAGTTCCAACACCCTTCACTCCAACCTCACATGATTCCTTGCATGTGCCTTGAAATTGTACCACTTCTCAATGGTTACTTAAGCAACTTGGGTAAATTGTATTGGTTTCTCCTTCTGCAGACCTTGTTCTTAAAGATAAGATCTTTGTTTATGATCTGGCTCGTCACCGCATTGGTTGGGTAAATTATGACTGTAAGTTCTGGAAATGTCAATTCCATTATGCAAAATTGATTCATTTCCTTCAGTGTATATGTTCCTTTATTTTTCTTTTTTCTTATTCGAGTTATTGTTACTCTTGAACAGGTTCGTTGTCTGTTAATGTGAGTGCCTCTGGTAAGAGAGAGTCCCTTAATACTGGACAGCTGAGTGAGAGCAGCAGTTCATCACAATTCTATTGCAAGATGACGCCGACTAACATTGTGGTCTGCCTTGTGTATATCATTGTAGTATTCAGGTTCTCATATTTGTAACTTGTTTTGCGTCCTATTCTTTATTGATTTTTATGCCATTCAAATTCATTTAAGATGTGGAAGATGTGGTGGGAGGGCCGCTGTTGTAATGCCAAATCTGTTGTATTATCATGCCATTGTTATGTATTAGTTTCATATTTAATTAGAAACAAGCATGATTGAAGTTTTTGGTACAACTTGTTGACTAGTGGGCTCCACCCGAGGGGGTGTATTGAAAAGTATTTATGCTGCCTCACGCCTTGACATTTTGGTATGAATGGTTAGCTTGGGAAATTTAATATGGTATGAGAGCTTGGCGCTGACCGGGTTTCACCTGAGGGGGAGTGTTGAGGAGTGGGCTTCTGCCGAGGGAGAATATTGAAAAGTATTTATGTTGCCTCTTCTAATGCCTCATGGTTTTTGTATGAATAATTAGCTCGTGAAACGTAATACAATTGCAATGAGTTTTCATTCTAACCAGCATAAAGTCTGTGATGGTGATGAACGGGTTAAGTCTTATACAATCAGAATAATAAATTAAACTAATATCCAAATTAAGTATCAACTCATTTCTATTATGATGAAAAAATAGAAAGTTTTTTTAAATTCAAAATAAAGAAATCTATTATTATAATTATCCTTTTTTAGATTTCAAACAACTTCTAATTTGATAACCTGTGCCAATTCTTACCCCATCTTATTTTTCTTTTTCATTTTTTTTAAATTAAAAAAATAAAGAAATATGTTATTGTATTTATATATTTTTCTCAAATTTCAAACAACTTATAAAATTATGATTTCCACCCAAATTATATTTCGCTGATTATATATCTTATATTCTCAAGTCAAGATAAATAATTTACTTCATGAATCAGATCGTTTTGCTGTCTCTAAAAAAAGTTACTATTGCCTAATGAAAAATTACATAAGAAATGCTTTAAGAATCTATATTATGATGGAGAAAATTTGCATGAAAACTTATTCTTTTAAGGAGTTCAACAGAAAGAACTCTGCTATTATATTGTATTTCCTTTTTAAAATTTAAAAAACAACTATTTTGATAGCATGTGACAATTTCTAGTTTTCTACCGTCATCTCTTTTTTGGCAATTAAAAATAACTGAATTTGTTTACTTCTCCAAAAGGGACATATCTCTTTCAAAGGTTTGCGGTATTAATGAACTTCATTGATGGATGGATGTTCAGCCCAGCCCAGAAGCCTTTGGCCCTGATCCCGAGAGACACTCGATTCTGGACAGTCGAGAACTAATCCCTAGGGGCGCATGCAAACCCTCATATCCACATGCACCGGCAGGTCAATCATGTGTTATAAGGAGCATCAATCATGTGTTATAAGGGGCATCCAGTGTTATGGCCTCGCGATTTACTGATTTCAATGCAAGACTTTCTTCCATGTCCATCTGCAATACTATGCCTGAAACTCCACCAGGGGGTGCACACGATGATAATTGTGACCATGCATCTTGAATCTCATCCTCTCCAATAGGAGTGGGTCCCACCATCAAGATAACTTAGTTTCCCCAATAAGAGATTGGGGTTAACTTTGCATGTACTGGATCCCCGTTTGATAACTTAGTGGTTATGTTTTAACCACCGTCGTCGGGCCAACCCTGTCCAGCCCATGTGCTACTTTCTACACAGAGAACCATGGTCCCCTATGCACAAAGATCTGATGAACTCATCACTGGAAAAGAAATCTCAATTGCATCTCTTGCTTAGCTCGACAAGTAAGTACTAAAATACAAGCATACTGGGGATGGAATATTAGCCATCGAACAAAAGCCAGTTCCATATGACTTTTTAGCGATTCAATGTAAAATGATGATTGCTAGTTATTAACTGATATTTATTTTATAATAGAAAGCCATTTCGATAAATTCTGAGCTCTGTTGAGCTCTGTCGCCAGGCTTGTGAAATGGATGGTTGGATCAAGGACACTTTTTACCATCCATTCATCTGTACTACCACAGTAAGTGCAACCACTTGCAAGCAATCCACAGATCAAATATCAAATCAGTGGGCCCCCATTTTACAATCTCAAAGTCTTTACAATATTAAAGAGAGAAAACCATACAATGAATGGTGACACAACATATCCACTGTGTAAAGAAATAGGTCATCAGGTCAAACCGACCTAATGGGTCAGCTCGACCCATGTTCTGGGTCAGTCCTTGTATGAGTTGTCAATATATTAGATAGATACTAATCTCTTTAGTTAAGGCTGTAATCTTGTAATTAGATCCTAGTTACCTTAACATTTCCTGTAATCTTGTAATTAGATCCTTTAATTTAGGCTATACTGTGTTATATTAGGATACATCGTCAATACAAGAAAAGGGAATTCTCTTGCAACTTGTCTCTCTCTCTTGTATGCTTCTGTAATCTTTCTTGTGTGCTTCTGGCTTGGTTCAAGCATCTTTAACATGGTATCAGAGCCCTTATAGTCTGTCCATTCAAGCATAAGAGGAGTTTCGAAGCAGTCTTGTTCATCTGTGACTGTTCTGGCAATCTGATCAACAGTGGGCCCTATCTCAGATCAATCGATCACACCAGCAAACAGCACCATCAGGGTCGCCCATTTATTCTTGGTTTTTTAAGCATTTTTTCAAGATTTTTCAGCTTCATCAGGTCAGTGTTTTACCTATTTTTCTGGATCGACAGTTTTTCAAGACAGTCTTTTCGTTTTCTCATCAGAATCTCATCCAACCATTGGATCAGATTGGTTCTTCTTCCAATAGGGTCGAAAATTAATCTGGATGATAAAATAGAAGACTGATTAGTGCATAGATCATTCTGTGAGAAGAGCTGGTCATTCTAGCACATTTTTTCTGGTCGCCCAGGCGCTATTTTTTTCCTGTTTTCCTTATCATTTTCTGGGATTTCAGATCTGGGTACTGTTTGTGGTTGGATTTCAGATCTAACTTATTTCTAAACATTCTGTGATCATTTTGGATTGTTCCAAATGTCAACTGATCGAACTGTATTGGGTATTACCATCAAACTTGATGGCACCAATTATCCCTATTGGTCCCACCTAATGCAAAATTTCCTCAAAGGTCAAAAACTGTGGAAATATGTTGCTCAGCAGATCCCTACACCAGACAGTAAGGCTGATACGTATGAGGAATGAGAAGCTTCCGTCGGGAAAATAAACTCTTGGATTGCTAATTCCGTCACTCTATCTATTGGGAATCAGTTGGCTAAATTCAATTATCCTAAGGCTGCTTGGGATTATTTAGCAGGACTATATACCCAGTCTAATGCTGCTCGTCGGTATCAGTTAGAATCAGAAATAAAAAATGCGGACCAAGGAAATGACTCCATTCATGATTTCTTCATCAAAATGACTGCCTTATGGGATCAACTGGCTCTAATGGAACCCACTTTTAAAACAACTGATGATGCTCACACCTTTGAAGTCTATAGGCAGCAGACTCGCCTGGTTCAGTTCCTTATGGCACTCCGCCCTGATTTTGAACATGTTCGTGGTCAATTATTACATCGGTCACCCCTGCCTTTCGTGGATACGGCACTCTCGGAACTTCTGGCAGAAGAGCAAACTCAACTTTCTCTTAAAAGGAAGAAACATGTGGAACCCACACATGTACTATCAGCAAATGTTAGTACCCCACAGAATGATCGATCTTTTCCGTCGGGTACCAATGACTTTTGCAATTATTGTAAGAAGAAAGGACACTGGAAACGGGACTGCCCAACCAGACCTCAAAGGCCAAATAATAAGAACAAACAATCTGGTCAACAAACCCATCGTGGTCCCATGCAATCTTATCCACAGAGACCCTATGCTGCCAATGTTACTGAAGATGACAGTTTTGTGCCTCCGCAAATGGATCTTACATCTCAGATTCAGGCTATGGTTGATGAGCGCATGCAACAGTTGTTTCTGGCTTCCTCCACTGGTTCTGCTTCTCAGATGGCCACTACACCCTCAGCCTCTGGTTCAGCCATGACCATTTCTGGTCCGTCAGGTACTCTTGATTCTACATGGATTTTTGATTCTGGTGCATCCTATCATATGACAAATGACGTTTCCAAACTTCATAATTGTTATACCCCTGCTAGCTCTCTCACCATCCATACAGCTGATGCCACTCCTCTCCCAGTCTCCCTTATTGGCTCCATTTCAAATAAGTTGATCTCTCTCACTAATGTTCTGTGTGTTCCTCACCTGTCTATAAACTTAATCTCTGTTAGTCAATTGACTTCGTCAGGATTTCTTGTCTCATTTTCTTCTACTGGTTGTTCTGTGCAGGATCCGCGCACCGGGAGACAGATTGGGACCGGCCTTAGGTCAGGAGGACTTTACTACCTCCACTCGCTGCACCTTCCATCATCCAGAATATCCCCTACCGCACTTGTTTCATCTACATCACCATTTGCCCTTTGGCACTCTCGTCTAGGCCATTTATCTTTAAATAAAATGAAGTTTTTATTTTCTAGTGGTGTATTTGGAAACATTTCTGTATCAGACATTTCTACATGCTTTGGTTGCCACTTTGGTAAACAACATGCTTTCCCTTATAATAAAAGCACTTCTTTTACTACTGCTCCTTTTGATTTGGTGCATTCTGATGTCTGGGGTCCTGCCTCTCAGCCAACGAAAGGTGGTTCCATTTATTATGTGCTGTTTATTGATGATTTCACTAGATATACTTGGTTATATTTAATGAAAAACCGCTCTGAGTTATACTCCATCTACACTGCTTTCTCCAACATGGTCTCCACTCAGTTTAACACAAGGATTAAAATCTTCAGGTCCGACTCCGGGGGAGAATACATGTCCCACAAATTCCGTTCTTACCTGACCAGTCAAGGGACTCTAGCTCAATTATCCTGTCCTGCCACACCTCAGCAAAATGGTGTAGCAGAACGGAAACACAGACATATTCTAGAAACTGCTAGATCCTTGATTTATTCCTCACATGTTCCTCTGCAATTTTGGGGGGAAGCAGTCCTGACTGCAATCTATCTGATTAACAGAACACCATCCTCTGTATTATCTGGCACATCTCCCTATGAAAAATTGTTCTCCTGTAAACCTGACTTGTCCTATCTCAAAGTTTTTGGCTGCACCTGTTTTGTTCTGTTACATGACAATGAGAGAACCAAACTTTCCCCAAAATCCACTGTCTGTGTTTTCTTAGGATATGGCATCGAACAGAAAGGCTATCGATGCTATGATCCTAAAACCAATAGGTTACGGGTCTCTCGTAATGTCACCTTCTTGGAACATATACCTTTCTATACATTACCTACACAATCCCATTCTCCTGAGCAACCTACGGTTTATCCTCTTGATCCCTTTCCAGACCTGTTTCCTTCCGATACCCATTCCCCTCCACGCCTGCAGGTATATCATCGTCGGCCCAAACCTACGTCTGCCCCGTCAGACTCTGCAGCCCCACCTCCTCCTTCTGATCATGGGCCTATCTCTTCTGCTCCAGATGTACCGGATCCTCCTCAAACTCGAAGGTATCCCGTGCGTACCAGAATCCCTCCCTCTAGATTTGGCTTTGTTTGTACTGATCATTTTTCTCCATCATATAAGTCCTTCCTTGCAGCTATTCATACCTTGGCAGAACCACAATCCTATAAGGAGGCCATTACTCATCCGAACTGGAGGTCTGCCATCGCAGAAGAACTTGCAGCTCTGCAGAAAACTCAAACATGGGATCTTGTTCCTCTTCCCTCCGGGAAACGGGCTATCGGCTGCAAATGGATATTTAAGATCAAGACCAAATCTGATGGATCTGTTGATCGTTACAAGGCTCGCTTGGTGGCCAAAGGCTACACACAAGAATATGGGGTAGATTATGAGGAGACATTTGCCCCGGTTGCTAAGATGACAACTGTTCGTACTTTTATCTCTGTTGCCGCTGTTAGACACTGGCCACTCTATCAGCTCGATGTCAAGAATGCCTTCTTGAATGGATTCCTTCAGGAAGAAATCTATATGCACCCTCCTCCAGGCGTCGTGAGACCTCCTCATTATGTATGTCGTCTCAAACGTGCTTTATATGGACTCAAACAAGCCCCTCGTGCTTGGTTTGAACGGTTTTAGCACCAGCATCATCAGCATTGGTTTTTCTCAGAGTACTCATGACTCCGCTCTCTTCACTCGCTATTCGCGATCTGGCTGTGTTTTCCTATTACTCTATGTCGATGATATGATTATCACTGGCAATGATGCTTCTGGTATTCTATCCTTGAAGCATTTTCTTCATCGACAGTTTGAGATGAAAGATTTGGGTCATCTGCGGTATTTTTTAGGCATTGAGGTTGCCTACTCTCCCACGGGATACATTTTGTCGCAAACAAAATACTGCAATGAAGTTCTCCACCGCGCTGGACTCACAGATCTTAAGCCTGTCTCTACTCCGATTGAACATAATCTGAAGCTTAGAACTACTGATGGGGATCTACTTTCTGATCCAACTCGTTATCGTGAAGTGGTTGGCAGCTTGGTTTATCTGACCATTACCAGACCAGATATTGCCTATGCGGTACATGTGGTAAGCCAATTTGTTGCACTACCCACTCATCTTCACTGGGCTGCTGTACTGCGTATACTGAGATACTTACAAGGAAGTTCCAACCGCGCCCTCCTCCTTTCCTCCAGTCAGAATCTTACTCTGCATGGCTATTCTGATTCTGACTGGGCAGGAGATGTCAATGATCGGCGCTCTACCACAGGCTTCTCCATCTTTCTTGGCTCCTCTCTCATCTCTTGGAAGAGCAAGAAACAAGAAGTTGTTTCACGGTCATCCACTGAAGCTGAATATCGTGCTGTATCTCACACTACTACTGAAATTATTTGGCTTCGCTGGTTGCTTCGGGATTTAGGAGTTCTTGTTCCTAAATCTACCTCTCTCTTTACGGACAGTGAAAGTGCACGGAAATTGGCAACAAATGATGTCTTCCATGAACGATCTAAACATCTTGAAGTTGACTGTCACTTCATCCGTCAACATGTTCGGAGTGGTACTATAAAGCTCTTTCAAATCTCATCAGCTGCTCAGATAGCAGATTTTTTTACCAAGAGCCACTCCACTTCTCGCTTTTCGGAGCTAGTTTCCAAGCTCTCGATGGTCACTTTTTCCCATCCAAAGCTTGAGAGGGGGTGTAAAGAAATAGGTCATCAGGTCAAACCGACCTAATGGGTCAGCTCGACCCATGTTCTGGGTCAGTCCTTGTATGAGTTGTCAATATATTAGATAGATACTAATCTCTTTAGTTAAGGCTGTAATCTTGTAATTAGATCCTAGTTACCTTAACATTTCCTGTAATCTTGTAATTAGATCCTTTAATTTAGGCTATACTGTGTTATATAAGGATACATCGTCAATACAAGAAAAGGGAATTCTCTTGCAACTTGTCTCTCTCTCTTGTATGCTTCTGTAATCTTTCTTGTGTGCTTCTGGCTTGGTTCAAGCATCTTTAACACACTGAAGCTGGGAAGTTCTGATATTCTCACAACACCCTTTGGATATTCTACCAAGTAATCATAGAGAGGGCATAATGCATATTAAATTTCCTAATCATGCTTAGGTAAATAAAATGCTCCAAATTATCAATGCTACATTCCAAAGAGAAATGAACAAATGTTTACAATTCCTTTGACCCTTTCTATGATTAACTATTTTTAGTAATTAGATTTCTACTACTACTGAAAACTTTGTTGACTAATGTCATTTACAGAAAGCTTTTGCATTAATGAAATCAATACCCAATCAAAAAGCGTTGCGCGCTAATATAAAACTTAATAGGATCATATTTTTCTTTGCTACAAACAACCTTACATGTAAATCCAACATACAGGGGTGATAGAGACAGAACATGAATGACCGAAACAAAAGCTAGTGCATTCTCCACTTACCAAGAATGGGTTTATTTTCCTACTTCCACATGGTAGGTTTTGCCTTCTTCTCCTTTCATGGTCATTGCTACTTTCTAGGCAAAGGAAAGCAGAGTATCTGATCCCTGCTTTTGGTGACCCTCTTCACCGCCCCCAAAAGTAGAATCATAGAAAGAATAACTTTCTAGCCAAAATGACAAACCCCCTTGCAACCTTATTCCTGTGGCCTTCCTAATCCATGCTTTATTTACTTACAATATGAATATTTAAAGACAGACAAATGAGTCCCTATAAGGCCATAACTATAACAAACTACCGTCTAAATGAAGTCCAAGAAGTGTATCTTGTTAAGTGTTGGCAGAGTAAATGTGAGCTGATGACAGAATAGCCTTAATACAGACTGTTGCACATACACAAAGCAAACTGAAAGTGGAAGAGAGTTGTGCACATTACGAATAGGAATGGTTTTCTTTTTCATTCATTGTACCATCTCACTTACATAGACCACTTAAATAGACAAAGGTAACTAACAATAAAGGGACAGGTGTCCCATGAACACCTACTCTGTAGAACTAACACAAAGACATGTTTACAGACTTCAGACTTCTTCAAGCAAAGACTAATTCAAAGATAGTTAAATGACATATCAGCATAACATTTGAATTAATTTAATATTCGAACACTCTCCCTTAATTCAAATGCCTTCGACACCAAGCATTATTCGTAGAAAAACTTTTCTCTTGAGAGAGCCTTTGTGAAAATATCAGCAACTTGTTCCTCCGTGCTGCAGTACTCCGGTTTTATCTCTTTCTTGGCCACAAGCTCGCGAATAAAATGATGCCGGACTTCAATATACTTTGTTCTTCCATGGAAGACTGGAATTATTGACTTGTTGTCACAAAATAAAATTGTGGCTTATTCTTGCTTTTGCTTCAGGTCACTTAGAATCCTCCTAACCCACACGGTTTGACAAGCTGCACTTGTTGCCCCCATATATTCAGTTTTAGTTGTAGAAAGTGCAGTAGTTTGCTGTTTTTTCTTTTAAGCCCATGATATCAATGCAGACCCAAGACTAAGCCCATAGCCTGTAGTACTTTTCCTGTCATCTGCACAGCCATCCCAATTACTGTCAGTATAAGAGACAAGTTTACAAGTATCTGATTTTTTATACCCGAGTCCGAGATCCAGTGTTCCATGAATATATCGTAGAACTCTCTTGGCTGCACCCATGTGAGCTTTACTTGGACTGCTCATAAACCTTGAAATCAAGCTCACTGAAAACATTATGTCTGGCCTTGAATGTGTGGGATGAATCAAGCCACCAACCATGCTTCGAAATTCTTTTGCATCTGCCTTTTCAATTCCATCCTCTACCATAAGCTTCTCATCTGTATTCATGGGTGTTTTAACTGGATTGCAATTTGATATATGAAACCTTTTCAACAAGTCTCTTGCATATTTTCCTTGGTGTAGAAAAATACCATTTGAGTCTTGAATAACTTCCATCCCCAGAAAATAATGTAACGGACCCAAATCTGTCATTTCAAATTCAGACATCATATTTTTCTTGAATTCTTCAATCAATTTTGAAGAGTTACCAGTAAATATCATATCATCAACATATAAACATACTATGAGAATTTCATCCACACCTTGCACTTTCACATAAAGGGTTGGCTCACTTTCACTTTTCTGAAAATTGCGGCCCAATAGATATTTGTCAATTCTGCTGTACCAAGCTCGTTGAACTTGTTTGAGCCCATACAAAGCCTTTTCTAATTTGTACACCTTTTTTTCAGACCCTTTAATTTCAAACCGAGGGGGTTTTTCAACATACACTTCCTCTTGCAATTCACCATTTAAAAATGCTGATTTGACATCAAATTGAAAATTTTTCCATCCTTCTTGAGCAGCCATAGCTAGAATAGTTCTAATGGTATCAATTCTAGCAACAGGAGAAAATATTTCAAAGAAATCTACGCCTAGAACTTGTGCATACCCTTTTGCCACCAAACGGGCCTTGTTTTTTTGCAAAGACCCATCGGCATTAAACTTGGATTTGAAAATCCATTTGAGCCCAATGGGCTCTTTACCTAGTGGTAAGTCTACCAATCTCCATGTTTTGTTTTTTTTTTTTTTTTCAATGGCATTCATTTCAACTTTCATTGCATCATGCCAATTTTTCTCATTCACTGCATCTTCAAAGCAAGCGGGTTTAGAAGCAAAGCATACGAAATCACATGGCTGATAAATATCAACAAGACTTCTTACCTTTCTAGGAAGTGATTCCGACGATGTGAATCCAATCGGACTTAATTGAGCATCAGGTGGTGAATCAAAGGATGATGTTTCTTCTTCTTCAATAATTAGAGGGGAAAATTACACTTTGACACCCTAAACTATCACCCCATTTTCACTTTACCCCTTAAACTTTAAAACGTATCAATTGACCCCCTAAACTAATCCATTTGCATGGCCGTTACCCTCTGAGGCCGAAATCGAGTTAAAATAGACGGAATAGAGCAACACGTGATACGCAATTGGATTAGTTTAGGGGGTCAATTGATACTTTTTTAAGTTTAGGGGGTAAAGTGTGTGTCATGTGTTGCTCTATTCCGTCTATTTTAACTCGATTTTGGCCTTAGGGGGTAACGGCCGTACACATTGATTAGTTTAGGGGGTCAATTGATACTTTTTAAAGTTTAGGGGGTAAAGTGAAAAAGGGTGATAGTTGAGGGTGGTAAAGTGTTATTTTCCCTAATTATAGGGTATTGATCTACATCATTGCCCCACTTTCATGCATCATTTTCATTAAAGATCACATCACGACTAATAAATAAAGCCTTGTTTTAAGGAGCATAAAGTCTATAGCCTTTAGTTTCTTCACTACAGCCCACAAAAACACATTTAATGCTTTTGTCATCTAACTTGTGCCATTTTTCATAGGGAATATGAGAATAGCCTTTAGTTTCTTCACTATAGCCCACAAAAACACATTTAATGCTTTTGTCATCTAACTTGTGCCTTTTTTCATGGGGAATATGAGAATAAGCTATAGAACCAAAGACCTTTAAATGACTTACATTTGGCTTTCTCCCAAACCATGCCTTCATATGGTGTTTTTTCATTGACTGCCTTTGTAGGAGAGCGATTAAGCAAATAAACCGTTGTAAATACTGCTTCTGCCCAGAAGCTTTTTGGGAGCCCTTTTTCTTTCAACATGCATCTTGCGGTTTCAACAATGCTTCGATTCTTCCGCTCCGCGACTCCATTATGTTGTGGAGTGAAACTTGTAGTTTGTATTCCTGCATTTCTACAAATCATAAGGAAATCTTTTGATGTAAATTCAACCCCTCGGTCAGTTCTTAATGTCTTAAGTACGAACCCACCCACTTTGTTTTTCAACATATGCTCGAAATTGTAGAAAGCATGAAAGAGCTTCAGGTTTTTTTCTTAAGAAAATACACCTAAATCATCCTTGTGCAGTCATCAATAAATATTAAAAAATACTTGCTATCACCAAGTGAATTTGTGCGCATAGGGCCACATATATCAGCATGTACCAACATTAGGGGTTGATTAGCCCTCCAATATTTGCCCGCTTGAAAAGGGGTTCGATGATGTTTTTCAAAAACACATGCTTCACACATTTTGTCACCATGATGCACAACAGGTAAGCCAACAACCATGTCTTTTTTATGCCAAAGCCATGAACTATCACACTCCATAGATTTGAATGCATTGAGGGTAAGATTGGAAATTCTAAGAGGAAACATTTTATTTTGAGTCATATTCACTGATATGATCAACTCCATGTTCTTCTTTTTAAATATCATGCATTTACCCTCATCAAAAATTGCATAATACCCTTTCTTCATTAACTGCCCCAAACTAAGTAAGTTTTGAGCCAAACCTGGTACATACATAACATCGTCTATGAGCTTTATACATGACTTGGTGTTCACAGAGACAATTCCTTTGCCTTGCACCTGGACTTGACTATTGTTTCCCATCAAGACTTGAAACCTTAATGACTCATCCATCTTAACAAACAATGTTTTATCACCCGTCATGTGGTTACTGCACCCACTATCCAAAAACCAAATATCTCCAACAAATTCAATATTTGCAGATATACATGAGAGAAATAAATTTTCCTCAACTTCATCATTGGTCTTTTCTTCATGAAAATTTGCTTGATTTTTTTTTTATGCCAACAATCCTTTTCTTCATGTCCAAATTTATTCCAATCTGAACATTGAGGCACATTTGAGGACTTGTTTTTGTACCAACAGTCTTTATCAATATGACCTCTTTTTTTGCAATTGTAACATTGAGGAGGTTCATAATTACCTTCGTTGCGGTTTCTCTCATTTCCATCATGCATATTTCTTCCTCGGCCTCTTCCACGAAAACTTTGTCTTCCACATCCACGTCCTTGGCTATTTTGCCTTTGGTTGGAGTGAGCCCCAGCATTACCACTTGACCCCCTTTTCAAATCAAGTGTTGTTTGGAAAACCTGCTCAATTGGCTTTTCTGCATTTCTATTCAACCTCTCTCTTCATGTGTTTGCAAAGAACCCATTAGTTGATTCAAAGACAATGTAGTTAAATCCTTGGATTCTTCAATAGCAGCAACAACATGGTCAAATTTGGGAGTGAGACTTCTTAACACTTTTTCAACAATTTTTTGATCACTTAGGTCCTCACCAGGAGACTAATTTGGTTCACATTGGTTGTAACTCTTGTGAGAAATCCCTGAATGGACTCAGAACTTTTCATCAACAAGGTCTCAAAGTCACGGTGAAGAGTTTGTTATTTCAAGTTAACAACTTGACTTGATCCTTTATATTCATCTCGATGCAATTCCCATGCTTCGTTAGATGTTGTGGCTCCCATTATCCTAGGAAAGATAGTCTCATCCAGAGCTTGTTGGATGTAAAATAGGGCCTTTGCATCCTTTTTCCTATTTTCTTTCATCTCATTTTTTTGGGTTGCAGTAATTCTGCCCTCGTGTGTCATATTCAGGTAAGCCATTCTCAACTAAATCCCATAAATCATATGAAATAAACAAGGTTTTCATTTTGATACTCCAAAACTGATAATTATCACCTTTAAAAATGGGAACCAATGGCTGAGAAACAATTACAGAATTGTTGTTGGCCATTCCTTACTCTCTGTATTTTATTGTTTGCAGCACCTCCAGAATTGTTGTGTAGACAGGTTTGCAGCTGACCCATCTCAGGCTCTGATACCAAATAATGTTGGATGTTGGCAGAGTAAATGTGGGCTGATGACAGAATAGCTTTAATACATACTGTTGCACACACACAAAGCAAACTGAAAGCGGAAGAGAGTTATGCACAGTACGAATAGGAATGGTTTTCTTTTTCATTCATTGTACCATCTCACTTACATAGACCACTTAAATAGATAAAGGTGACTAACAATAAAGGGACAGGCATCCCATCAACACCTACTCTGTAGAACTAACAGAGTCACTGAAAGGGCAGGTGTCCCATTAACACCTAGTCTATAGAACTAACACAAAGACACATTTACATACTTCTTCAAGCAAAGACTTATTCAAAGATAGTTAAACGACGGAAACAGATCCCTGTTTCGTGGCCGCCACATGCGGGGCGGAGGAAAGAGAATCTGCTTTTCTTTTTCCTCCGCCCCCTCTCCGTACGTGGCGGCCCCTGATTCGTCAACAAAACAGTGAATCCGGATCCTTAAATGACATACCAGCATAACATTTGAATTGATTTAATATTCTAACATATCTATCTGTCATTCTACACTTGCAAAAACACCACCTTCCTTAATAACAACTTCATCTTCTTCCTCTAGTAATTGTATCATGCACTGCAGTTCTTGAACTACTTCCTTCATGCATGGTCTTTCCCCCTTCTTCTCCCTCAAGCATGCAAGTGCAAGCTCCGCTGAGTGCTCAATGCTCCTGATCACCACAATGGATGGCTCATTGCCGAGCAACTGACGGTCTACAGCTTCCATGGCGGCGCCCTTGTCCGCAAGCTGTGACACATATACAGCAAGGTTTACATTGTCTGGGTCTCTTGAGAAATCTATAGCCTTCTTGGATGTGAGAAGCTCGAGCAAGACGACGCCATAGCTATAGACGTCGCTCTTGTCTGTGAGCTGGTAGTTGCGGTAGTACTCGGGGTCCAGGTAGCCCAAGGTGCCCTGGGCACACGTTGAGACATGGCTCAGCCCGGGATGAGCCAGCCTTGACAGCCCGAAATCGGCCACCTTCGCGTTGAGCTCGCAATCAAGTAGAATGTTGGTGGACTTGACATCTCTGTGGATGATTGGTGTGTAAGCTGATGAGTGCAAATATGCCAATGCCTCTGCTGTTTGGAGGGCTATCTTGAGCCTTGTTTTCCAATCCAAGAAGGGAGTTCCAGCAAACTTTCCATGTAAATGGTCATGAAGGGTACCATTGGATATGTACTCATATATCATCAAAGGTTGCTCAGCTTCCACACAACATCCCAAGAGTCTAACAAGGTTCTTGTGGTTGACTTGAGAGAGTATGCCCACTTCATTGAGCACTTGCTGGTTGCTCTTAACATTGCCTACTTTGGCCGACTTAACAGCTACTAAGGTCCCATCTCCAAGCACTCCCTTGTAAACCTCTCCAAACCCACCACTCCCCAATAGTCTTTCTCTAGAAAACCCACATGTTGCCTTCTTCACCTCTCTCAATCCAAACATCCGTGCTGCTTTCCCTCCACTGCTGGCTTTCAACATGTCTTCTCTATCCTTGGCCAGCTTCGATTGGCCGAGAAATCGGCCTGATTTACTCATGGTCGTTGCGGCTATGGCCACGAGGAGCATGAATGAGGCCAACACACCAACTGCAACCTTAAGTCCCAAGCGGCCGGTCGGGGACAAGGAGTGGTGGGTGGTGTTTTTAAAGCAAGTTCCTAGAGCATGGTCCCAATAGTAGCCCTTGTTGCAGAGGCATCGAGAGAGGCCTAGCTTGATCGCCGAACAACTCGATATTTGCGAGCAATCAAGTTGGGTCCTGCATACTGGTTCCGGCGGAGGAGCCCATTGAATCTCCAAGCCTTCTTCCCATTTGCTCGCAGGCTTCTGGAGGTCTAGATGAAGAATGCTTCTGAATGCACGACAGCCTGAGGCATGAAGCCTTATTTTGTAAGCAGATGGCATGCCTCCAGCGACGAAGGTGCAGCAAGGGGAGACCTCGCTTGTGCATTGCAGGGTGCGGTTCGCGTCGACATGGCCTGATCTCTCCAAGTATGTATGACAAAGGCTAGATGGGGTACAATTGAGAGGCGAGACAAGGAGACGAGGCGAGCAGTTGAAGAGGAAGATTGTGTTTGATGCTGTGACATTGAAGGGGAGTGTCTGGTCCAGCCAGAGCCCCTCACTTTTGGCCATGTCTTGTGTGATGCACGTCCCCGGCATCCATGGCGATGGCTGCACCACCATGCGTTGTGTCGCGGCTTCTATGCTCAGAACAAGGTAAGAGCTCCCGTTCAGCGCGTCGAAGTAGAGTTTATAATCTGAATTGTCACAACGAAGATGATAATTGGGGTCACCACAGCCGGGGTTGGTGCTCAGAGGGTAGGGGACTTGCATGAGGCCACAGCTGGGGCAGGTCTTTTGAGAAGAAGAGAGATGAGTAAGTAGATGAAGAAGCAAGAGACAAAGAGGAAGGAGTTTGTGGTGTGATGTTGTCATGGTTTGCTTGCAAAAACAAAGGGAGGGTGAGACTGGAAGGCGTGTGCAAAGAGTGGGAAGAGAGTGGGTGACAAATAGAAACCATGAAGGGAGAATAAAGTGGTTGAGATTAAAATTTAAAGAGATGGGAGAAGAATATGCACAAAAAAATGTTTGCTGGTGGATTCTTATTATTTTATGTCCCTTTCTCTCTCCCTTTCTTTGTCCCTTTGGGAATATATATATATATATATATATGACTATATGTACTTTTTGACAAATACAAATCACCACATGTATTTTTATTTTTACAAGTAACCACTTACATCTAAAAATTTCAGTCCACCACCCTGTTTGGTAACCTCACCTTACTTCGGAGCTTAGGTGAATGGTGAATTTAAGAGATGAGAAAAGAAGATGGGTCAAATCAAATAGTGCTAATTAGTGACGTGAGAATTAATGTAGCCTTTTGACAATTTTGTAAAAAGGTGAGGACCTTTTGTCTTTTATTTTTTTGCCCGAAAAAAAGGGCCGGGCTCAACGCGGGCCTTGCCTGCTTTTTGCAGATTTGGGTGTTAACCGTTAATACTTAAGTCATGCCTAGATTTAAGACCTGCACCTAACTAAGGGCTTGTTTGGCAAATCTAATTTGTTTGAAATAGATCTATCTGGAATAAATTTATATCAGATAGAGTTATTTGAAATAGAGGTTTTATAAATAGACCATTTGGTAAGAGAAATGTGAAAACCATTCCATTGTCTGAATACATCTAATGGTTCATAATCTTTCACAAATTTCTCAATAATGAGATTAGACTTGAAATTTGACCCCATAGCATTATATGCCTTACAAAGAGGATGAATGGTTTGGATCTTGAGTTTGTGGCCAACAAAGATCCAAAAAATTACGTCTATCAGTCTGGATTTTTATTTTTTATTTTGGCAGATGTCTCAAAATCTATGACCATTCAATGACTGAAATTTTACCCCATATCCTTTTTAGCATTTTAAAGAGGATGTATAGTTTGGTTCGTGATTTAGAGGCCTAGAATTATAAATATATATATATTGAAATAAAAAGAGTAGACGGCCATAAAACCACATGAAAATCTATAGGTTTATAACTTGAGTACATCTAATGGATGATATGACCTGAAAATTGACCTCCCAATTATGTTTTGCCTTCAAAAGAGGATGAACAGTTCGGATATTGATTTTGGTACTTATAAATGTCTAAAAAGTAGGTCTAATAGTCTAGAGTTTTTTTTTTCTTTCACAAATCTATCAAAATCTATGATAATCCAACGACTAAAATCTGACCCATACCCGCACCCGCTTTTTTGGCCTTTCAAAGATATTGAACGGTTTGGATTGTAATTTAGGTTCACACAAGGTAAAAAAATAGAATAAAACCGTAGAGGGCAGAACTTCAATTGTACTGTAGTGTAACAAGCTTTCCGCTTCAAACATTTTTTTGTCAGATTCACACTTGGCAAAAACGAGATTGTGAAATAGATACAGTATGCCTGGGCCTTTTTGTTTGGAAGAAATGAGAGAACTTTTGTTAGGGAGAATTCTGAGAACTCAAAATGTTGCACCTCAGAGTAGAATTCCAACTGCTCAACCCCCCTCTAGAGTTTGGAATGTTGAAACTCTAAATTCTTACATCAAGCAGAGTATTTGAAATGATAAGGAGACAAAAAGTAAAGGCACGTCAGAAATTCCCAACAAACCCAATTCCTTGTTAAAAATATCTTTAACCAAACATGCCCTTAGTCCTATATGTTAGATAAAGTATGATGGTTGCAAAGTGCCACACTCCACCTATTGGCATTTGGTCTGATCTTAACACTTAAGGACTAAAGTACCATCCAATGAAGGGAGATATTTTTTGAGGGATCTAAGAGTTAAAGGCTTCAGTACCTTCCAAGTTGTCAAATCCTATCGGTCAGATAAATTCTGATGGGCGCCAAATTACATGATCAATCCGGAAGATTAAGAACTTGGATGGATCATGGATGCTTATTTTTTTCTCTTACTGAAGGTAAAATATATATTGAAAAGAAAGAAAATCACACAAGGTCAGAGGCCCATAAAAGCTGAAAATCAGGCGCTATACAAGCTCATATGAGACAAGAAAGGAGGCTCACATCAGCAAAAAAGAAAGCTCAAAGAAGCCAAAATGATAATAGAGATGGTCAATTTGTTAGAGGAGTTAGCCCCTATTTGCATCTCTATTTTTTGCTTCTAATCCTCTATTTCTCTAAAGCGGATTGAGGTTTTGAATTTGGAGGTGTTTGGTAGTGACTTCTAGCCTTTGCCCATTCTAAAGAAATAGAGGTAAAGCCTCTTAAAATGAAATGTATCAAATCTGGACATGTGGAAATCAGATGCATTATCTCTCGAAAAAGTAGAGGCGGAGCCCATTTTTTAAGACAAAAATGCCCCCAAACGGTCTTTTATTTCCAACAAAAATCCTTCCAATAAAAGCATTCATTTTGAGAGGGAAAAAAACGCATTTTGGTGAAAGATCGGTAGGGAGAAGAGGAGAGAGAGCAATAACGGCTCGGAGATGGAGAGGATGTCGAGGGACTGTGGGGTGGTGACGGCGATGGTGGAGACTCCGGCGAGGTGGAGGGCGGAGTGGAGGGATTTCATGGTCGGGACAACATGGGCGATGAGGTTCTTGTCGGCTGTGGGGATGCTTTCATTTCTAACGGCGATTTGGGCAATCTTGGTGGCAGGGAGGAAGGGGTAAGTGTTGGAGGAGACCCATGATTGAGCGGCGGGGAGCTTGGAGAGGGAGGGGATGTTGCCATTGGTGATGGTAACAGAGATGTTGGTTGATGGACCGCGCCCCAGCTCGGTTCCTACCGAGGGTCGGCGGACGTGGGAGTCCGTTTGGGTCCGACCCTTTCGTAACCAGGGGGCAAGGGGCGTGCATCAACATTTTTTTTTTGTGTGGGTGTGCCAGATTTTTCTATTTTACTTGGAATTGCAAGTGGTGATCCGGAGATCAACCTTCGCAAGTAAAAAGGAAATCAACTTCTTTCAAGTTTTCCATTGCACATATATTTAAGAAAAGAGATATTTTTCTTGGTTTGCCGTGAAAGGCGATTTTTTGGCATTTATAGCCGATTTTGGCGTTTATAGCCGATTTTTGGCGTTTATAGCCGATTTTGGCGTTTATAGCCGATTTACAATCCTTATCAATAATGAAAGACAAGAGTTGTGATTTTTGTCTCTTTTAAAAAAATACAAACTACAATGAAAAGCAAGAAAAGGAGGATCTAACTTCTCAGGATATTGTGGGGGACTCGTTTAGATTGACGGTCGCAAGCCATATGTGGGCTTCGCCATCATCCATGCAGATGAGAACAGAGGATGCTATTGATTCGCTTGGCTTGGCTATAACCTCAGGTTTTTAGAGGACAAAGACCAAAAGGAGGTCCTATGTCCAATAAAAAGCCGAGTAGACGGGCTGAAAAGCCACATCTAAGCCATTGGAGGCAGGAGGAGAAGGCAAGGACCTTGGGGGGGGGGGGGGGGGGAGGTACCCCCCAAGGGACTTTTGTCACCTTGTAGCGGTGGCCGGTGTAGAACTTCCGCAGAGTTTTCTCTCTTTTCCTTCTCTGAATTTCTGTGCTTCTGTCTGTGATTTTCGTTGTCTCTCATTTCTTCTTGGAGAGCTCTCCTATTTATAGGCTTTTAGGTAGCCATTTAGGAGGGTTTATGAGCCTTGATTGTCATAAAGCTACATAAAGGGAGGAGTTACAAAATTGAATTCTTTATTTTGTAACTCCTTTTTCTTGGCTTCTGATTGGCCGGAGGAGATTGGGGGCATTTAATCGCCTTTAATCGCCATGATGGGAGGAGTTTCATAGGTTAAATGCCATGAATCTCTTGACTTGTAACTCCCGGATGCTTGCTTCTGATTGGTCTGTCCAAAGAAATGGATTAATGACTGTAATAAAGCTAGTCAATTAATCGAATTAAGTGGTCGCCGAGCAGCTGAAGAGTCGCGGGCCGTGCCGCGTCTTTTGGGATTCTTCTGTCGATGATCATCGATGGATCTTCATGTAGATCGACATCAGACGACCATGTAATTTCAGGTGTTTGTTGCCAACAGCGGGTCGGTGCCATCTGTCCTGTCGATTTCTCGATCGGTCGAGTAGAAAGCACACTTTTTTTGGTTGACCGGGTGGCGATCAATATTGTTTTCGATACTCTTGATGATTGACCCGTGTTTTGGACGGATGTCAGAGGATTTGGTGTCTCAAAAGCATGAATTTTGGAAAGTACCATTTATTGGCCTGATTTCTTTGTAGGAAACCTGATGAGAATCCTTGCATTTTATTTTGCAAAGTTTCCAATTTCCTAAGAAAGCCGAAGACTTTGTCGCGCAGAGCTACCGATTTTCCGTCAGAAGCTGAAACTGGGTCAAACGATGTCGGAATGACCTGAAATTTGGTGTGAAGCCTCCTGAGCAATAAATAAAACCAACCATAGGCTTTTGTTTGAGTTTTGAAGCCGTTTGGGGTCTTATCACCAGTAGACTTTCTTTTGTCGCGATGAAGATGTCGCGGTTTGATGTGCGGTCAACCGATGTCCGATTGACTTGAAATTTGACAGGGAACCTATTGGAGTCATTTTAAGATGATCCACAGGCTCTGTCTTGGAAACCATGGTCCCGGAGAGCTTTTGTCGTCGAGAGACCTGATTTGGCTTCCGAGCGTCAAACTATGGTCAAATGTTGTGGAAATGACCTGAAATTTGCCGTGTAGCCCTTTATAAGCATTTTGAAGCCGTCCATGTGCTCTATCTGATGAGTAATGGCCTCGGTGGTTCTCGCCGCCGAGAGGCTTGATTTAGCTGTTCGAGGGTTGATGTAGGGTCAAACGTTGTCGGTTTGACTCGGAACTTGACGTGGAGCCTTTTGGATGTATTTTGAGACCATCCATCGGCTCTGATCGAGATTTGGTGTCTCCGATGCTTTTGCCGCCGAGAGCTCCTTTTCGGCTGTCGGAGAAGCGAAGTTAGGCCAAATGATTTTGAAATGGCCCGAAACTTCTTGTGTACTCCTCTTTTGGCTGTCTTGAAGGATCTTGCAGTTTTTGTTTGATTCTGACAAGATTTGATTTTTTGGAAGTAGCATTGCCTATTTATGGCAGGTTGCGACTTCATGTAGCTCTTTGGATCTTGAAGAGGCAAAGTGACATTTTTGGTGTCAACAAATGCCCCCTCGAGGTACAGCGACGAGTTGCTTAACTTTTGTAGTCGATGTGCCTCGAAGAGATTTTTGAAGGAGAGCCTATGACTTGACCAAGAGTTTTTGAGCAGTTTTTCTTTTTGGTATTTGTAGCCTTTTGAACTTCCAGGGGAATTTTATGGTAGTGAAAAGGATCACGTACCATCTCGAGGCAAAGTTTTGAAGATGACATCAGGGATGTGGATTTGGGTTTTGACCTTGTGACCTAACAGGCTATATGTGGCAGGTTAGGGGGTCGGGTTTAGTTTTGATCGTGTGACCCAACAAGCTGTATGTGGAATGTTGGGGGATCAATTTTGGTTTTGATCTTGTGACCTAACAGGCTGTATGTGGCAAGTTAGGGGATCAGGTTTTGGTTTTTGGTTTTGGTCTTGTGACCTAACAGGCTGTATGTGGCAAGTTAGGGGACCAGGATTTGGTTTGATTTTTGTGGAATGTCAATTTCAAGATTTTGGCTCAATTTGGTATATGAGGCTGGATGGTTTGATTTTTGGAAGCTCATGGGGCTTGGAATTTTCTTTGTATGGTCCAATCAACTCAAAAGAGGCATGGAACCATTTTTATATGCTCTTGGTAAGAGGGATTTCTCTTTGACTAAATGCCCAAAATTTTTTTTTTTTTTAAGTGCCTAGGTGGTCAAACCTGGCTCATATGGGCTAACCCATGGGACCTTAAGCTTTTGAAATGGCTTAGATCTCATATGGTGTCATTTTTGTAAAGAATATCCAAAAATATCTCATTTGGATAGAGAATATCTAAGAATATCTTTACTTAGAGAGAATCTCTCATATTCCCTTTATTTTGGGATAGGATATCTCAAGATATCTTTCTTTTGGGAAAGAATCCTTCATCGATCTTATCTATTGGGAGAAAATCTCTCATTGATTTCTTTTTGGGAGAAAATCCTTCAAGATATCTTTCTTTTGGGAAAGAATCTTTCTGATCTCTTTCTTTTGGTAAGGTTACTAATTAGTAACACTTACCTTTTTCTTCTTTCCTTCTTTGGTTTGTTCTCTTCTATAAAAGCAAGGAGGAGGTTGGATCTCTTGCTCTTATTACTTTCTTTTGCAATAATCTCAAGAGGGCTTCAAGACCAAGAGTTCTTCTTCTTCAAGATCTTCAAGACTTTTCTTCTTCTTCTCTATCAATGGCTTCAAGTAAGTTCCCTTTTTCAAGAAAACTCCATTGTAGGATTAAAAGTTCTTCTTTCTTTTTTTTTGTTTCTTTCTTTTCTCTTTTTTTTTCACGTGTTTTCCTTTTTTTTTCACACGTTTTTTTTTTTCTTTTCTTCTTTCTTTTTTTTTTTTGTTGTTTTTTTTTTTTTTTTTGTGGGCCGTACGGACAGATCCGTACGGATCTGGCCGTACGGCCACGTGGCCAGTGGGCCACGGCCTGTGGGCCAGCCCCTTTTTTTCTGTTTTTTTTTGTTTTCTTTCCCCTCTTTTTTTTTGAGAAAGTTTCTTTTCTTCTTTTTTTTTCTTTTTCTTTCTCCTTTTTCTTTTGAGAAAGTTTTTTTTTTCTTTTTTTTTTCTCTTTTTCTTTCTCCTTTTTCTTTTGAGAAAGTTTCTTTTCTTCTTTTTTTTTGCTCATCATGATAATGCCCCTTTTTTTTTGGCAAACCTAGATGTTCATGCATGCATTCAATTGTAAATTTAATTTGTAGCATGATGTGATAGCATACCTGAAAGTTTTCGCAATTTTGGGAATTTGGAGCCCGCAGCGATGTTGAGCCCTTCCTGATTTTGCGGAAACTTTGAGGTTTTGAAAGTTTGGAGTTTCGGAGCTCGCAGCGACATTGAGCCCATCTTCAAGCTTTCTATTTCTTTCGGGATAGTTCCTTTTCTTCGGAATTGCCCCGTCATCATGTCAAAATTTCGCCAGATTTTTTTTAGCGAGATTCTGTCATTTTGATGTTTGATCTTTTTTCTTTTCCATCCTTTTCAGGTGGTTCCTCCAGAACGAACAAGGGTAAAGAGCCTGCTACAAGCGTACCTCGTCGATCTTCTAGATCTTCTAATCCGGCCGTTCAGCAGGCTTTTGAGAAGGTCCAGTATGTTGAGAGAAATCTGGAAGAGTGCGACTCCCTCAAAAGAGATGAGATGAGGCAGCGACTGATCGCTCTCAAGGGAGAGGAGTTCTACAAGATCATGGTAAGCAGTCGTCCATGGGTGATGGAAGATCAGAGCGTTTTGCCCAAGCCTACCTTCTTCTTAAGTGATGCAGTCCCTGATGACATGACATACCAGAGGAGATGTTTTCAGTTCTCTTTCACAGCAGATGGTGAGAAGAAGACTGTTGCTACCCGGTCGACGTTTGATCGCACCGTCTCGATTCTGAGCCTTGCCCCCACGTGCCCTAAGAGAGAAGATCCTCCAAGCTGGGTGAGAAGGACAAATGTAATCAAGACCGGGGTTTTTGTTGGCGGTTCTCCTGGATATACGGAGAGGTCGCCTGTTGATATGGACCTGTTGATGCCATCCAGCGGCTACCGGTGCTCTGATTATCCGTCGGTTGATTTGAGACCGGTGGGCCTTGGTATTTTCAGCGGTGACGGCAGCAATTGGATCAAGCCTTTCCGACTTCGTGGCCGCTTCAATGCTGACTCCGAGTGGAAGTCGTGGACTGATCGCGTCCTGCTGATTGGTGGCGCCGTTTTGAAGGAAGCCGGGATTTTTGATGCGGTCCGCGCCTTTAGGGAGACCGTGATCTTTTCTGACGAGGCCTTCATGGCTATGCTAGAGTCATTCCTCCCCCAAACCAATACCTTCGTTGTGACGAATGGTGAGATTGGTTTTTCTTTGAAGGAGCTGAGCGCCATTACCGGATTGCCTATCCTTGGAAAACTCTATGAGGAGTTTATGCCGATTGACAGCGTCCTTGAGGGGCAGTCTGAGGAGCTCAGGCTTCTATACTTTCAGCTTATCGCCTTCTATGATTTTTTGAAGGAGAAGGAGGGTTTGAAAGTTAGATCCAGCAGTTGGAAGAGTTTTAGCTCTTCATTCCCCAACTTTTTTGATAGCAGGGAGTCTTCTGATAGCGTGACCCAAGAAGCCGGAGCTCAGGATCCAAGTTCAAAGAAGATCTTGGTCATGCAAGAAGAGTTGAGAGATTTCTGTGCAAATACAAACGCCATATGTCCTGACATTGCACTGCGGAGAGATCTCGCTGTTTACCTCACTTATTGGCTTGGTGAGGCTATTTTTGCTGGAGGAGATGGAACGCACATCAAGCCGCATTGTATTTTTCCGGCTTGTCAGATGGCGTTTGGAGAGCAGCTTGCTTTGGTGCCAGCTCTTTACTCCTACCTGTGTACCGAACTGCAGGCTGCTGCTTTTTTGGTTCGGCTTGGGCTTCCCATGAATAGGGTATTTTCAGCCCATATCTTTTATTCGTGGTACGTGTACCACTGTCCTGGCTTCCACCGGCTAGGTGCTGCACAGGATGATGATCCTCTGATGATTCGACTGGCTAAGGGCAAAGCCGTGTCCGAATCACTTTTGTTTGCCCGCATGAGGATCCGACGGTTCAGGGACGTCGAGATGGGGCAGTCTTCAGTGAAGCTTTCTCCGGAGTTGCGGAAGAAGGCTTTTGATTTTGGTGCCTCCCGAGACTCTACCAGGGAGGGGTCGGGAAGGCATTATTCCTTGACGAATGCAGAGAGAGAGTGGCTTTTCAGCATACGTGTCGGCACGATGGTGTACCGTAGACATCTTTTCGTTGACATCCAGCCTTATGTACCATCTCGCTTTGCTTTGCAGTTGGGCTTTTCTCAAGGCGTTCTTGGAGCGCCTTCAAGCATGGTGAAGCGCTTTGGAGGCTTACAGGATGGGAGAAATGCATGGGCTTTCTATAGTGCTGAAGACACTACAGCCATGATTTCTTATCCTGTGTTGCTGACTTCCCGGACTGCCTGCTTTGCGAAGTGGTTCGCGGAGAGCTTTTCGGCATATCGGGGGCTTTCCAAGAAGGAGCTTGATGTGAAGCTGGCATCTGGAAAGGGCCTTGGAAAGTCGGATGGCGTCCGGCGAGAGGAAGTTTGGGCCTTCCTTTCTGGAGAGAAGCACAAGATAGGCTTTCTCGGTGACCAGGGCGTCATTGGTTCTGAAGCTGTTCGAGAAATACCCGATGAGGCTTTAGAGCAGCTAGAACAGGAGGAAGCCGAACTTGGTGCTTGGATGCAAGTGGCACAGAGACAAGCTTCCGTGGAGTCTACTGGTAAGAGTAGACCATCCAGTGAGGAGTCAAGTGGGAAACCTGACTCCGACAGTGGGGCAGGTTCCTCTAAGAAGCGAGCCCGCCGGGGTAAGAGGGGGAGGAGTCATCATCACAGCAAGGGGCAGCATGAGGACTCTCCTGACTTGGAAGTTCCTCTTACTATCAATGAGGATGTGCCAGTGGATGCTGACGAGCCTCCAGAGAAGAGAAGTCGAGAAGAAGAGACCGTCGGTGAAGGTATGATTCTTCCTTTTTCTCTTTCCATTTCTTTTCATGGGATTTTTTCCATGTTCTGATTTGCTTCTTGTTTCTGCTTTTTTTTTTTTTTTTAGCAGAGGAAGACTTGATGATGCCTGAGGTTCCGGTCAATGAGGTGGTGACGGATCCTGTCGAGGCACCCGAAGGAAAACCGAGGGACTCTAGATTGATTCCAGAGTCTCCAATTGGTATGACTTCTCTTGCTTTTTTTTTTGTCTATGACTCGGTTTGCTAACATTTTTCTTGCCAGCTGACTTGCCACAGGATTCCGATGACTTTGAACCATCGATGGACGCAAATGTTGATGATGCTTTCGATGAGTTCATGGAGGAAGAAAGTGTTCTGCCAGTCGTCGAAGAAGGTATTTTGTAGTTATAACCCTGATAATGATTTTCAAACAGGATTATATTCATATCTTTTTGTGTTTTTTTTTTTGCAGGTTTTGAAGTAACAGAGGAGGATCCGTCGCTTCCAGAGCAAGAGATGCCAGAGGTTAATCCAGAGGTAGAGACTCCTGGGACCAGTTCTGACAATGTTGAGGAGATTCCTCGTGCTGAGATTCCTTCCCGAGCAGGAGCAGCTTCAACTGGAAAGAGTTCTTTTGTTACTCTTTCAACAGATGATGACATGAGCAGCCGACCAACGGAGTTGGGCGAATCTTCAGCTGGGCCATCTCTTCTTTTTGCGAAGAAGGTGGTGGTGCGGGTTCTGAGCTCTTGGATTGAGACTCTGCTTTCTGGGCACTTAGATGCCGGATTTGGGATGATCCAGCATGTGCGTGAGATTCTCGGTGATGCCGAAGAAGCTGGTCTGGATGTCACAAGTGCCAGGGCGATCGTTGATAGGATCATTGAGCTGGGTGACAAGTGGTTTGAGACCATGGGTTTTCCTGACGATCAGTTCTTCAAGGAGATGTTCTTATACCCTGTGGATAAGGCTCAATCTAACCTGGATGAGGCTACAGAAAGCAGGAAGTAGGCAGTCCGAGAGAGGAACTTAGAAGAGCTAACCATCATTGGGCTGACACATGACCTTAACATCCTTGATAGGGAGGTCGATGAGGCCAGGAAACGTCTTGAGCAATTGCAGGCACAAGTCGCTGCCAAGTGGGCTGAAATAACAGAGGCTCGTGAAAGGGAGACTGCTCTGATTCACCGAGTTGCGGATGCCGATCGAGTTCTCAAAAGGAAGTCTGATGAGAACAAACAATGGAAAACCGCTCGAGGGAAGCTTCCCAGTGCAAAAGAAGGGTTACAGCCCACCCCAGCATCTCATGGCAGGTTCCTGAAGAAGCGTGCCTTGGAATCCTTGACGGATGAGGCCAAAAGCTTGCTTAAGGAGCTGAACTCTTGGCTGGAGACCATTTTTGATTGAGCTCCTGTATTATTTTTTTTTTACAGAAACCATTCTTCTCTCTTTTTTTGGTACCACTTGTATTTTTTTGGTACTTCTTTTTTTTTTGTAGTGCTTGTGAACACTTTCTCTTTTTTTTGGTACCACATGTATTTTTTTTTTTGGTACTCTTTTTTGTTATCCCTACGCTCACTTGAATCTTTTTGTGATAAAAGTAATTGCTAAATGTGATGCTCTTTTTTTTTGTTATCCTTATGCTCACTTGAATCTTTTTGTGATAAAAGTAATTGCTAAATGGGATGCTCTTTTTTTTTTGTTATCCCTACGCTCACTTGAATCTTTTTGTGATAAAAGTAATTGCTAAATGGGATTTGATCAAAAAGTTGTCATTTTGTGAAAATCTTTTGTCAAATGATTGTTTTGGCATGGGAGCCAGATTTTGTTTGTGGCATGGAAGCCGATTTTTTTTTGTGGCATCTATAGCCAGTTTTGGTGGCATTGATAGCCGTTTTTTTTTTTGAAATCCAAGTTTTTTGTTTGTGGCATTGATAGCCGGTTTGTTTTGGTGGCATTGATAGCCGGTTTGTGGCATTTATAGCCTATTTTGATGGCATTTATAGCCGGTTTGTGGCATTTATAGCCTGTTTTGATGGCATTTATAGCCGGTTTGGTTTTCAAAAATGCAAGTATCGACTAAAAGTCGCCTCCCTGCTGAATGTTCTTGCAAGTATCGATGGAATGTCGCATCCTTGCTCATTCGGTTGCGAGTATCGATGGAATGTCGCATCCTCGCGGATTTGGGTGCAAGTATCGATGGAATGTCGCATCCTTGCTTTTCAAAAATTTTGGTTTTGCGGGTACTGACTTGATGTCGTTTCCCCATGATTTTTGAAATTTGTGGTTTTTTTCGAACCTTTGAGTTATGGATATCAACTGAAATGTTGCGTCTCCATGGTTTTTTATGTTTTTTCGAACCTTTGAAATTTGAGTTGTGGATATCAACTGAAATGTTGTGTCTCCACAGTTTTGGATTTTGTAAGTATTGACGAAATGTCGCTTCCCTGCGATTTTGGAAGTGTCGAACGTGGTTCGTATGCTTCCGATTTGTGCAAGTATCGACTAAGCGTCGCTTCCTCGCGGTTTTTTTTTTTTTAAAAACCATTTTTTTTGTTTAAAGACACGAGGGTCATAAGTTTTGACCTAAAACCATTTTGGCGGTAAAAGGCAGGTGGACTAGGGTGGAAATCCCTGAATCCGGATTTTGTTTCAAACCATGAATTTTGGGTTTAAGGGTTGAAAATTTTGGTCAAGTTAGGGAAATGTTCCTAAACTTGGATATATATATTTTTTGAACAATGAAACGATGAAAGTAAGCATTGTTTTAGATTCCTAGAAATTTCAACATTTGATATGAAACTTCTAAAAAAAAGGGTGGGTTTAGCGAGCGTGTACCTAGAAACCGGTTTTGGCCGTACAGGCATTGCTCTTACCCAGTTGGGTAAGTCTTCAAGGGTAGTACCGCTTTAAGAACTTGCCGTTGATGGGCAGCATACATCTGTCGCCTTCCATGTTTAGGAGTGCGTATGCACCGTTGGAGAAAACCTTGTTGATGACGTAGGGTCCCTCCCGTTTTGGCTCAAATTTGCCTTTGGACTTGTGAGCGAAGACCATTGGTCTTTTTACCGCAAGAACCAAGTCACTCTTTTTGTAGGCGCGTTGCCTGACCTTTTTATCGAAAGATCCTGCCATGCGTGCTTGGTAAAGTTCAATGCTTTGTTGAGCTTCGAGCCGTCTCTCATCGAGATTGTTCAGCTCATGGAGTCGCAATTTGACATTGCTTTCTTGAGTCATGTCATTTTGCAAGGATACCCTCAAGGAAGGAATTTGTACTTCCAAGGGCACGACAGCTTCGCATCCATAGACCAAAGAGAATGGTGTGCTATGGGTTGGTCCTCGAACGGTGGTTCGATAGGCCCACAAAGCTTCAGACATTTTGTCGCTCCAGTCTCTTTTGTGACTAGAGACCATTTTTTTGAGGATTTTGCAGAGTGTCTTGTTGAAAGCTTCTGCTAACCCGTTTGCTGCCGGATTGTATGGAGTCGAAGGACAGCTTTGGATTTTGTATTTGTCGCAGAACCTGTAGAATCGATGATCCCGGAATTGTGGTCCGTTATCATGGACGAATCTTTTGGTATGCCGAAACGACAAATGATGTTGGTGCGCAGGAACTGAAGGACTGATGAGGTCTTCATTTCGTTAAATGCAAATGCTTCTGACCACTTGGAGAAATAATCCGTAGCGGCAAAGATGAAGCGATGACCTTTGCTCGAAGGGGGAGAAATAGGACCTATGATGTCCATACCCCAGGCTTCGAAAGGCCATGAGATCGCTGTAGGATGCAGCCATTCTGGAGGCATGTGAATGTAATCTCCATGAACTTGGCATTGTTGGCAGTGCTTAGCAAATTGCATTGCGTCAGCTACCATGGTAGGCCAGTAATATCCTAACCTTTTTATCTGATCATAGAGCTTAGGTCCGGCCTGATGAGCTCCGCAAAGACCAGCATGAACTTCTTTGAGTGTTTCTTCAGCCTCTTGTTGTGACAAGCAGCGTAGAAGTACTCCATTGAAGGATTTCCTGTAAAGGATTTTTGAAGGAATATCCAAATGAAAGCTTGGGGTTCGCCTTTGGATGCTTACCCGTTCTTTTGGATCTTCAGGTAGGATTCCAAACATAATGTAATCAATGAACGGATCCCTCCAGTCGCCGATTGAAGTTTGAAGGATTGAAATCCGACTTCCGACCACTTGGTGGCATTCAGCAACTGCTTGGTGTGTGTTAAGAGGAGGAAGGATTCTCCTTTCGCACACTGTGATTTGCATGTTTTCCCCTTCCTGGATTGCCATGGATGCGGCAAGTCCGGCTAGGCCATCTGCACGTATGTTTTCACCTCTACGAATGTGGGTGATGTGACAGATGTCAAACTTTTGCAGAAGTGATTGTGCCTTGTTGTAGTAAGGCAACAAACCTGGCTTCCTGACTTCAAATTTCTGATTCATCTGGTTGACGATCAGTTGAGAGTCTCCAAAGACTTCCAGCATGGTGATACCAGATTCGATGGCGAGTTCCAATCCTAAGATCAGAGCTTGATATTCAGCTGCATTGTTTGTGCATGGTTCCAGTAGCGAGAAAGCGTGTGGAATCATGTATTTGTCGGGGCTAACAAAGAGGATGCCAACTCCCGAGATCAGCTGTCTTTTTTCATTTGTCCTGGTTGCACCGTCAAAGTACATGTCCCAGGAGGCACTTTGTGAGAAAGTCTCCACATTGTAGACTGGTTCGTCTGGGAGATCATCTCTAAGCGGAGAATCTTTAGGCAATGGATGCTCTGCGAGGAAGTCCGCTAGAGTTTGCCCTTTGATTGCTTTTTGTGGTACATACCTAATACCAAATTGTGACAGAAGGATGGACCATTTTGCCAGTCGAGCATTGAGAGAACCTGCCTTTGTGACAAGGACCTTCAAGAGGTTGACCCTCGAGACCAGGTAGACTGTGTTGGAAAGCAAGTAGTGACGCAGCTTTTGTACGGCGAACATCACTGCAAGGCATTCTTTTTCGACTGGAGAGTAGCGATGCCCTGCACCTACTAGCATGCGGCTGAGGTAATATAGAGCAGCTTCTTTTCTTTGATCATTTTCTTGTGCAAGCAGAGCTCTCAAAGAGTGATCAAGGGCTCTTGTATACAAGATGAATGGTTTTCCAGTGGTAGGAGCAGCTAACACTGGGGGTTTTGTCAGGTATGACTTGATGTCTTGGAAAGTAGCTTCACAATCAGTATCCCAGACAAAGTTCACACCCTTTTTCATCAACCGGGAGAATGGACAGCATTTCCCCAAAAGATTGGAGATGAACCGTCTGATGTAGGCTAATCTCCCTTGAAGCCCTTTGAGTTCTCTCAAGGTTCTTGGAGAGGGCATTTCTAGAATGGCTTTGACTTTTATGGGGTCAAGCTCTATTCCAGCTTTCCGAACTAGGAATCCGAGGAACTTACCCGACGAGACGCCGAAGAAGCATTTCAAAGGATTCATTCGCAGTTTGTGTTTGCGAAGCCGGAGGAAGACTTCTCGAAGGTCTTCGAGATGATCTTCTTTTCTTTTGCTTTTGACGGCGAGGTCGTCAACGTAACATTCAACCGTCTCGTGTTGCATATCTTGGAATATTTTCATCATAACCCTCTGATATGTGGCACCAGCATTTTTCAGACCAAATGGCATGACAGTGTAGCAATACACGCCAAATGGGGTCCGAAAAGATGTATGTTTTTCATCTTCAGGATGCATCTTTATCTGATTGTAGCCAGAGAAGCCATCCATGAATGTCATTCGCTCGAATCCACAGGTATTATCGATCATTACCTCTGGTATGGGGAGCGGAAATTCATCTTTAGGGCATGCACCGTTCAGGTCTCTATAGTCAATACAGACTCTCATCTGCACATTTTTCTTTGTCACGGGGACAATGTTGGCCAACCAATCAGGATGTTGTTCCTCACGGATGAAGCCGACTCTTTTGAGTTTTTGAACTTCTTGTTCAATTTTATCCATCACATCTGGACGGAATCTTCTTTGGCCTTGCTTGACAAGCTTAATGTCTTCTTGAAGATTGAGTTTGTGAACTGCTATTTCGGGGTCTAAGCCTGGCATTTCAGCGTAAGACCATGCAAAGCAATCAACGAACTCACGAAGAAAGGCGATATACTTGGGTAACTCATCATCCTTTATATTCTTGCTTATGAATACAGGACGTGGGTTATCTGGTGTTCCCAAGTCTATCTTTTGAACAGGATCTTCTGTTGGAAGGTTTGAAGGTGGTTCCTCCACAATATTTTCGAAGGCTTCCAGCTCAACGAAACCTTCTGGATTTTCAAAGGCATTTTCAGACCAAGGTTTTGTTCCTTTCCACGGGTCTTCTTGATCGGTAATTTTCCCAAGGCTTGCTACGAGATGATCCCAATCGCCTGTTGAAACCGGGTCGAAGTAGGCTACTTCTTTTGGAGATGAGGGTTCTTCTGGGTCAGAAGTCCACACGTCTGTGCCATCGGACAACTCCTCTTCATTTTCGGAGAAATCGTGCCAATTGGATGAGCTTCCTGGATCTTTGTCAGGTGACTCATCAAAGAGATATCCAGGGAGATCGATGTCTTCATGGACTTGAGAAGTTGAGGCTTGGTCAGTATATTGACTTTTAAGCCTTTGTGTCAACTATCTCAAGGGAGTGTCAGGATCATACCCTAACCCGTGTGAAGACTTTTCTACATAGCCGTAGAGTCTCCAATCTTCCAGCTGGCTTTTGGTCAAGACGGGCCCCAATGGTGTGAGAATACCGCGTCCTTCTCCCAAACCGACTGGGTTTTGAGCGTCATAGCCCATTTTCTTCATAATAGCTTGTGCCACAGAACTGTATAAGGATAGTTGAGGCATACCTTTATTTTGGAAAGGTTCAAGCATGGAGTTTGATGAAGAAGCATCCGATCTATGGAAGAAGATCGGCTTTTCCTTTGCTGAAGTTGCTGGAACAATGAAGGAAGCTGACGTAGGATCTTCTATGTCAGAAGTTATCTCCATTGGAGTGAGAGCAGGCTGAACTTGTTGAGTGTGAGCTTGGCTTGACGATGTGTCGTCTTCTGGCTCTGAATCCGAGTCTGTGTCTTGCATGATAGACACGAAAGAGACAACAAATTTGCCCCCAGGCTTTTGTTTTGCCTTCTTCACTTTAGTTGTGATGACCAAAACTTTGAAGATTTGAGGAAAATGATGAAGGGAGTTTGAATGCTCTCTTCAGATTTACCGGATGGTTTGTTTTCTTCCGGTGATTGAGGAGCTTTGCCTTTATCTTTCGGGAGATTTTCGGCAAAGGATGCTGTGTGCTTCTCCTCTTCTTCTTTTTCACCTTCATACATTTGTGAGTCTGCGAAGTGGACTTCTTTACCTTTGAAGGGTTTTCTGTCCGCAAAGACTCGATGTATCATGCCGTCGTCGCCAACAAACTTGATGCATTGATGTAGAGTTGAAGGGACAACACCATTCTCGTGGATCCAAGGGCGTCCGAGAAGGATGTAGCATGAAGGGGTTTTTATTGCATACACTGTGACCTCAGAGATAAGATCACCGATCTGCAACTTGAACCTGATTTTGCCGATAGGCCTTTGAGTACTCCCATCGTATCCAAAGATAGATACAGATGTGTGGCTCAGCTTGCTGGGTGGGATGCCCAACTCTTCAAGAGCCGATGTGGAGATGAGGTTGAGTGCAGACCCTGGGTCGATCTGAACTCTGTGCATAGACATTTCCTTGATATACCCTGTGAAGTACAGGGGTCGGTTATGCCTGGTTTCTCCAAGTAGGAGGTCGTCCTTTGTGAAGGCGATGGTTGCACTGGCTGCTTTTTTAACCGATAGGCATTCAATGCATGATCCCTCAGTTTTCTTCTTTTCTCCCTTTGAGGAGGCTTCTGAGTTTTTGACCCGGTAATCCATTTCAATTTGGAGGACTTGCGGGGCATGTTTGTCGACATCCTCATTCAGCTTTTGTAATTCCGAAATGAGATTATCACGAGTGTGCGGAGACATTCGCAACAAATCTAGGATGTACAGACGTGCAGGTATGTGCTTGAAGTGTTCAGTCAAGTCATACTTGAAAGCCTCCTTAGGGCCTGCATATTCATCATTGTTGCCACTAGGGGCGCTTACAACATCTTTTCCCGAAGGATTTACATATGTAAAGGAAGATTGGTTGTAATTTTTGTGGTAGTCCCGGCCAGAGCGGGTGCCTCTACCAACTTCGAGAGCTTCTTGAGAAGGGTCTTCATTTGGAAGATTGTCTTCAAGATCAAGAGGCTGTCATTTTTCATTTGCTGAGGATGTATCAGCAGCAGAGTTGCCATCCTCAGTGATTGTGTTGCATGGAGCATTTTTCGGGAACAAGTCCTGAACAGCATCCAGCAACCTTTCTCCTTCGTTGACTAATTCATCGTCCCAAGCATCAATGGCTGGGAATTCTTCAGTCAGGAAGGGTGTGAACTTTGAAGTCACAGTCTCAGGAGAAGAAACCTGAGAGGGTGTCATCTCAGTGAAAGTCACGTGAGATGAGGTGGCTCCAGAAGATACATTGCTAGGCGTCGCCGGAGTGTAAGTGCTCTCATCAGACGATGCTTCGGAAGAGCTATAATCCCGAATTATCACATTACAGGAAGCTCTGACGGGAGACGTTGCCTGATCGGAGTCAGACTCATCCTCGGATGTAAGAGGATCATCTATCCAGCAATTTTCTCCATTTTCAGGAGTTAAGGGAGGATGTACGTGGTGGTCTTCAGGGACTTCAGGCTCTGGATTGCGAGGAGGCTCGTTGACGCGTTCTTGCTCTTGTTCTAGAGCGAGTCGCTGCAAGATCCTTGCATATTCTTCAAGATCAGGCATGGGAGCCGGATCTTCTTCTTCATCAACTCCTTGTGGCTCAACATGGTTGATTTCCACTGGAGTAATGAGAGGTGCTGAGTCAGCAGCATTTTCTTGTACAGCTTCTTGGTCTTCTTCATCATCAGACCAGGATCCTTGTGGCTGTAGGGGGTTATACCAGATTACTGGCATAAGATGAGACTCAGGAACCCATTCTTCATCGGAGAGATATTCTCCTGTTTCAAGGGACTCCTCCCACTCATCTGTGTAGTTGGATTCGAATCCATCATCGGTGTCGCTGGATTCGTATCCATCAATGGAGAATCCAACTACCGAATTGCAAGAGTATGATGCCTCCTGCATGGCTTCTTTGAATTGAGGTGGCATGAAACCACTGAGAGTGAATTTCCTTACCCCCTTTGAAGTCTCTGGAAGGGATGTCTTTGTTACCTCTAGTGAAGCGGTAGAGGAAGCCTCTGCCTTTTCTTTGACCTCTAGTTTCGGCTGGGTCTTCTCTTGCCGTTTAAGCTTGAGGAGATGTTTCCTAGCTTGCCTTCGCTGTTGAGCTGTAGGCTTTGTTTTCACGACCTCCCAAGTTTCATCTTCCAGGAGATCGGGATGTACCCATATCGGTTGTCCGTCTGGTGTCGGGTAAGGAACCAGTTGCTCGGACGCTTGGATTGAGTTTATCACCTTGAAGGAAGTAGTGATCTTCTTTTTCGGTGACTTTGATGTTTGTCCACATGTCACCATGTTGACGGAGGCAGACCCATAGTTTTTGTCAAAGGTGATGACTCCGTTTTTTCCACATCTTGTTTATTTTCTCTCTCACAACGAAGCATTGATTGAGAGGATGCGAGATCATCTGGTGGTATGGACAGTACCGAGGATCGTTGGTTTTGCCAACATCACCCGGTCTTTTTGGTTCAGGCAAGGTGAGCTTGCCGTTTGCCACAAGAGCCCCGAAGATTTCATCAACATCTTCATCAAACAGGTATTTCTTCTCTACTCGTTCTTTGAAGGCATCTGAGAGTTCAGGTCTCTTACCCGTAGCTTTGTTTTCAGCTTTCTTTGGTGGCTGAGGAGCTGACTTGGTCTGCACATTGAGGACCTCTTTTTTCTTTGGTTTAGAGGTTGCAATGGCGGTTGGCTCTTTTCTTGATGATTTCTGACTGTTGAGGTCTTTAATCACCGTTTCAGCTTCCATGGAAGCTTCTAGGAGTTCTCCCAGGTTTTTTGATTTGTTGCCGATGATCATGGAGCGGATTCTGGCTCTCATGTTGTTTCGGCAGATGTCGACTAGCGACGCTTGTGGCAATACATCAGAGCATTTGTATGCCATTGCTTTCCACTTGTGAATGAAGTCGTATGTTGATTCATTCTGTTAGATCTCGTGATCACTGAGAGGGGGGGGTGAATCAGTGATCTCTTTTAAACAGGTCCTTGCTAACAACAATTCAAATCAAACCACACAATTTGACACCAGATTTTACGTGGTTCACCAAAAGGCTACGTCCACGGTTCAATCCCGTCCGAACAACAATCCGGTACAGGTCTGAATCTTATTTAGTCGCACCGACGACAAAGAGCACCAACCCTTAAATTCAGATAGCACCAACTATCTAGGAAGCACCGACTCCCTTAGGTTTCAGATAGCACCAACTATCTAGGAAGCACCGACTCCCTTAGGTTTCAGATAGCACCAACTATCTAGGAAGCTACAACTCCCTTAGGTTTCAGATAGCACCAACTATCTAGGAAGCTACAACTCCCTTTACAATTTGTCTGCACCCACAGACAGGATCACCAAACCCCAAAACACCAAGCACCAACTTGATGATTACAGCAAAGAAGATAAACTGATCTACAGCCCTTTCCCCTCTACAATTCTCTCTCTCTCAATCCCTTACAAATAGAAATCTAAAGCATAAAAGAGAGACTTATCTTATGAACGAAAATACCATCTTCATGAGGCTTCAAATTCGTCCACACTTGCTGTAGAAAGTTGCTCACAACAGCAAGACACAAGCACCTTCTTCTCCAAGCACTCTTCTCTCCAAAACTCTCTCAAACTCTTCTTTCTTTGATGCTTGTTATTGAAAACGAGATTAGGAGTGTTTATATAGGTTTTAGCAACCCCAAAGAGTGTCCAAAATAGGCTACAATTCGTTAGAAAGAGTCCCAAACGAATTACAAAAAATTCCTAACTTTTAGCAAAAGACTTCTAATTCTGCGTTACTTGCTGTCTGTGTGTGCTCGGTCGACATCATACTGTGCTCGGTCGACCGGGTGAACTGGGCGCCTGACGAACTTTCAAAAAGTTGTAAGTTGTCAAATTCTGGAACCCGAGCTCGGTCGACATCCTGGAAGCCTCGGTCGACCGCGTACATGCTCGGTTGACCGCACCAGGAGCTGGGTCGACCGGATGACCTCTGTGTCAAAAAATAACTGTAAGCTCTGATTTTGCACTTTCTTCATGCTCGGTCGACCGGCCAGGGAGCTCGGTCGACCGGGTACACTGCACCAGGAAAAACTGATTTTCTTCACTGTTTTCCTTTTTCATTCTTCTTGAGCTCTATCACTTCCACTCTTTCAACACATGATTGAGACATAGTGTTGACAATAATTCCAATACAATTTGATGCTTGAGACACCAAACACACCAATGCTTCAAGATTCAACTCAATGCATCTCAAATTCCAACAATCTCCCCCTTTGGAATTGTTGGCAACACTTGGAACTTCAACACAGACACTTGGAACATGTTGACATCATAGAGCCTTTTTAGAACAATAAACTCCCCTTGGAACATGATCTTCTCATTCACTATCTTGATACCAATTTTCATTCCAATCTTCCATCTTCCTCATGCTATCATATTTCCATCTTCTTAGCATAAGACTAACTTCAACATGCATATAGTCTTTCCTTGCATAATCTTCTCAGCATAACTTGATACCAATCTCCAGATAACCTGCTCAAGATGACATGCATATCAACCTTTCCATGCATAATCTTCTCCCCCTTTGACAATAATTCCAAAGGGACCAATCTAGGAGCAAATAAGATATTCAACGAATTCATTGCTCCCCCTTTCTGGCACATCTCCTAAGGTGTAGGAGAGTGAGTAACTCCTAATTTCTTTCGGAGATACTCGAAGACTTCCTTTGGCAAAGGTTTTGTGAAGATATCAGCCACTTGCTCAGTAGTAGGAACGTATTCCAACTTTACCTCACCATCTGCAACTTTATCCTTGAGAAAGTGATAGCGGATTGCAACATGCTTAGTCCTTGAATGCTGAACTGGATTCTTGGAGATATGAATTGCACTAGTGTTATCACAGAGGATCGGCGTAGGATCTGTTGTTGGAACTCCTAAATCAGAGAGCATTTGCCGCATCCATAACACTTGCGTACAACAAGTTGCCGCTGCAATATATTCTGCTTCCGCTGTCGAAAGTGAGACGGAGTCTTGCTTCTTGCTGTGCCAAGCTACCAATCTATCACCAAGATAGAATGCACCACCACTTGTACTCTTGCGATCATCTACGCAACCAGCCCAATCGGCGTCTGAGTATGCGACAAGAGTAAAGGATTTACCTTTAGGATACCATATTCCAAGCTCCATAGTACCTTTTAGATATCGAAATATCCTTTTCACTGCTGTAAGGTGCGTCTCAGTTGGTGATGCTTGAAATCGAGCCACCATACATACTGCTTGTAGAAGATCTGGTCTTGTAGCAGTCAAGTAAAGCAAGCTTCCTATCATAGAACGATAGGTGGTGTGATCAACGGACGAAGCCTTATCATCTTTGCTAAGTTTCGTGTTCGTTGTCATTGGCGTGCTCACGGGCTTGCTGTCTTCCATGTTAAAACGCTTCAGCATTTCCTTTATATATTTCATCTGAGATATAAAATACCATTTTTCAGCTGCTGAACTTGTAATCCTAGGAAGAACTTTAGCTCTCCAAGCATAGACATCTCAAATTCTTTCGTCATATCTTCAGCAAAAATCCTGCACATAGTCTCATCATTGCCTCCAAATATTATGTCATCAACATAAACAATAACCACCAGCTGTTTGCTTGAATCAGATTTGACATACAGATTGCTATCAACTAGTCCTTTTCCAAAACCAATCTTGCGAAGATAAAGATCCAGCCTTGCATACCATGCCCTTGGCGCCTGTTTCAGTCCATATAGAGCCTTCTTCAGCTTGCAAACTAAGTCTGAATTTTTGCTAATTAGAAAGCCATCAGGTTGCTCAATGTAGACCTCTTCTTCAAGTAAACCATTCAAGAAAGCTGACTTAACATCCATCTGAAATACCTTGAAGGTTTTATAGGCAGCCAATGCAAGAAACATACGAATGGCTTCCAGACGAGCCACCGGTGCAAAGGTCTCTTCAAAATCTATGCCTTCAACTTGTGCATAGCCTTTACAAACCAACCTTGCCTTGTTTCGTATGACCTGACCATCTTCATTCAGCTTGTTCCGAAAGACCCATTTTGTACCAATCACATTCTTATCAGTAGGTCTAGGGACTAGTTCCCATGTGGAGTTTTTCTCAATCTGCTCCAACTCCTCATGCATAGCTTTTAACCAGCTTTCATCTAGACTAGCTTCAGCTACTGTCTTGGGCTCAATGGTGGACACAAGTGAGTAATTGCTAACTACACTTTGTCTAGTTTTTACACCGGCCTCAGGATCTCCAATGATTTGATCCTTAGGGTGTTGCTCTACCCAAGTACTTTTCTTTCTAGGAGAAGTATCCTCTGAATCATCTTTTGCCTTTTCAGAATCAGGTTCAGCCACTTCATCATCAATCTCACTCGAGTCCTCATACACTGGACTGTCATTATGAGTTACCTTCTTTGACTCATGGTTTTCATCAATTCTAACATCAGCACTTTCAATAATTTTTCTGGTCCTTTTGTTAAGGCATCTGTAAGCTTTACTAGAGGATGAGTAACCCAGAAAAATACCTTCATCGGCTCTTTCTTCAAATTTGCCCGGATTTTGTTCGAGCCGCTTGATGTAACACTTGCTACCGAAGACTCTGAAGTGCTTGACTGTAGCTTTTCTTCCAAACCATAGCTCATAAGGTGTTTTATCTTCATGTGGCCTGATCAAGCAACGATTCTGAATATAAACAGCCGTATGAATCGCCTCTTTCCAATACTTATCAGCCATCTTACTTTCAATCAGCATGGTGCGTGCCATTTCTTGCACAGTGCGGTTCTTGCGCTCAACAACTCCATTCTGCTGTGGAGTTCTAGGGGCTGAGTATTGTCTTTGGATGCCATGATGTTCACAATACTTAGTGAATTCATCAGATGTGAATTCGCCTCCACGATCAGACCTTAGCGTCTTGATCTGCTTCCCTAGCATGTTTTCAACCTGTGCTTTAAACACTTTGAACCGATCAAGTGCTTGATGTTTATGCTTAAGAAATAATACCCATGTCATGCGAGTAAAATCATCAATGCAAAGCATAAAATACTTATCTCCATTGGTGCTTTGAGTCCGCATCGGTCCACAGAGATCAGTGTGTACCAGCTCAAGAGGTTTCTTCGTATGATGCTCCTTCGTCTTGAACATTACCCTCGTTTGCTTTCCCTTTTGACAAGAGTCACAAATGGGGTTTGAAGGCTTTTCAATTGTAGCCATACCTCTAACAGCCTTTGAATTGCAAATCTTTGACATGTTGCCAAAGTTTAGATGCCCAAGGCGTTTGTGCCACAACCAACTCTCTTCTGACCGACTCAATAAGCATGTCTTTTCAGCTCCATCTGACAAGGTGTAAAGATTTCCAGCTGTCCTTGACCCAGTAGCCACTGTTTTGCCGTTGCTACTCTTCTTGATAGCAAACCCATTCTTTGTAAAAACAATTTCGTGGCCCTTATCACAGATCTGGCTCACACTCAACAGATTGTGTCTCAATCCAGACACATATAAGACCTCTTCAGATCTGATCTTGTTTGCCATCAGCTGAACAACACCTTTTCCAACAATTTTGGCACCATCATTGTTACCAAACTTTACCGAACCACCTTCATAGTGCTGTAACTTGATGAATTTTTCTTTATCACCAGTCATATGACTCGAACAGCCACTATCAAGGACCCATGGTGCTGTCTTCTTTTGTGCATTGTAAGCGGTTTGCACAATGAGAGATTTCTTGCCTTTTTCTGCACTTTTCTTTGCCCTCCAAGTTTTGACTAACTTGGGTTTCTTTTCAACCTGAATTGGTTTAGCAGTAGGCAGCCTACAATCCCTAGCCATGTGTCCAAAATTATGACACTTGTAGCACTCAATATTGTGGCTATTTAGGATTGAGAAAGGGTTCCTTCTCACAACTGGGCTGTTTCTCACATAGAATTTACAATCTGCCCTTCTATGTCCATACCTATTGCAATGATAACAATAGCCATAAAATTTGTATCTTTTATATGGCTGGTTAGGCTTCATGTCCTTTCTCACTTGAATGGGCTCTTTTCTAGGCAGTGTGGGCTTCACAGAATTGGAAGGTGTAGTAACTTGCTTTACAAACACCGTCTCTACAGAAGGTGTAACCTTAGAAGATTCTCCATTCTCAAGTTTCATCACTTCCTCAGTTTTGGTACAGATTTGTATTTCTAGGACATCTACCATCCTTTTATACTCTTCTAATTCAGTTTTCAAAGCAATAACTGAAATTTCAGATTCATGAAGAAGTTTCAGATTTTTCTTACTTGATCTTCGCTCCTTGCTAAGCTCCTCAAGTGCAGCAATGAGCTCTTCTTCAAGATTCACTTCAGCCTCCTCTTCGTTTTCCAGCTCTTGCTCATCGTCTTCTTCAATAGTAACCATGAAGAGTGCTTCAGTCGCCTCGACTGATTCATCATCGTCCGAAGATTCAGACGTGCTGTCATTATGCTGACTGATGAAGCTCTTTGCTTTGCCCTTCTTTCTGAAATTCTTCTTCCATTTACTCTTATCAACATAAGAGTCATTGTCATTGTCTTCTTTCAGCGGGCACTTCGCAGCAAAGTGGCCAACACCGCCACAATTGAAGCATTTAAAGGGTAGCTTCCCTTTATACTTGCCATTGCTTCCTTTCTTCAGCCTTCTAATAAATTGAGCCTCAAGCTCATCATCATCAGAATCATGACCAGCAATCTCTTTTGCCTTTTTCTGAACTTTGAAGGCCGCTTCTCTATCCGATGAAGACGTCTTACCTATGCGCATCTCATAGGCAGTGAGAGAACCATGCAGCTCATCCATTGAAAACTCGTTCAGATCTTTGGCTTCTTCTATGGCTGAGACTTTAGAATCAAACCGGGGAAGGAGAGATCTTAGAACCTTTTTGACGATGACTGGTTCTTTAATCTCCTCTCCTAGTCCACGAATGTCATTCGTGACTTCATTCACCCGTTGCATGTAAGAATCAACATTCTCGTTATCCTCCATGCGAAGAGACTCAAATTGGGAGCGATGAGTTTGCAATTTCGCTTCTTTGATCTTCTCATCTCCTTCATGGATGCTTTTCAGCTTATCCCAGATTTCCTTGGCTGTCTTGCATGCTATAACTTTGATCAGCTCGCTGTCAACAAGGCCGCTAAAGAGTGCATTCTGCGCCTTAGAGTCGTTGTCTGCTAACTTCTTCGTTGCAGCATCAGTGGGTACAATGGCAGAATTGTAACCGACTCTGACAGTCTCCCAGACATCATAGCCAAGAGATTTGATGAAGGCCTGCATTCTAATCTTCCAAAAGCTGTAATTAGAACCATCAAACAACGGTGCTTTCATATTCGCTGTGCTGGTTGCCATGTGGTTTGACAAAGATCACCCTTAGCGTGTTAAGCTTATCAAGGGAAACCTTACGCTCTGATACCAATTGTTAGATCTCGTGATCACTGAGAGGGGGGGGTGAATCAGTGATCTCTTTTAAACAGGTCCTTGCTAACAACAATTCAAATCAAACCACACAATTTGACACCAGATTTTACGTGGTTCACCAAAAGGCTACGTCCACGGTTCAATCCCGTCCGAACAACAATCCGGTACAGGTCTGAATCTTATTTAGTCGCACCGACGACAAAGAGCACCAACCCTTAAATTCAGATAGCACCAACTATCTAGGAAGCACCGACTCCCTTAGGTTTCAGATAGCACCAACTATCTAGGAAGCACCGACTCCCTTAGGTTTCAGATAGCACCAACTATCTAGGAAGCTACAACTCCCTTAGGTTTCAGATAGCACCAACTATCTAGGAAGCTACAACTCCCTTTACAATTTGTCTGCACCCACAGACAGGATCACCAAACCCCAAAACACCAAGCACCAACTTGATGATTACAGCAAAGAAGATAAACTGATCTACAGCCCTTTCCCCTCTACAATTCTCTCTCTCTCAATCCCTTACAAATAGAAATCTAAAGCATAAAAGAGAGACTTATCTTATGAACGAAAATACCATCTTCATGAGGCTTCAAATTCGTCCACACTTGCTGTAGAAAGTTGCTCACAACAGCAAGACACAAGCACCTTCTTCTCCAAGCACTCTTCTCTCCAAAACTCTCTCAAACTCTTCTTTCTTTGATGCTTGTTATTGAAAACGAGATTAGGAGTGTTTATATAGGTTTTAGCAACCCCAAAGAGTGTCCAAAATAGGCTACAATTCGTTTAGAAAGAGTCCCAAACGAATTACAAAAAATTCCTAACTTTTAGCAAAAGACTTCTAATTCTGCGTTACTTGCTGTCTGTGTGTGCTCGGTCGACATCATACTGTGCTCGGTCGACCGGGTGAACTGGGCGCCTGACGAACTTTCAAAAAGTTGTAAGTTGTCAAATTCTGGAACCCGAGCTCGGTCGACATCCTGGAAGCCTCGGTCGACCGCGTACATGCTCGGTTGACCGCACCAGGAGCTGGGTCGACCGGATGACCTCTGTGTCAAAAAATAACTGTAAGCTCTGATTTTGCACTTTCTTCATGCTCGGTCGACCGGCCAGGGAGCTCGGTCGACCGGGTACACTGCACCAGGAAAAACTGATTTTCTTCACTGTTTTCCTTTTTCATTCTTCTTGAGCTCTATCACTTCCACTCTTTCAACACATGATTGAGACATAGTGTTGACAATAATTCCAATACAATTTGATGCTTGAGACACCAAACACACCAATGCTTCAAGATTCAACTCAATGCATCTCAAATTCCAACAATCTCCCCCTTTGGAATTGTTGGCAACACTTGGAACTTCAACACAGACACTTGGAACATGTTGACATCATAGAGCCTTTTTAGAACAATAAACTCCCCTTGGAACATGATCTTCTCATTCACTATCTTGATACCAATTTTCATTCCAATCTTCCATCTTCCTCATGCTATCATATTTCCATCTTCTTAGCATAAGACTAACTTCAACATGCATATAGTCTTTCCTTGCATAATCTTCTCAGCATAACTTGATACCAATCTCCAGATAACCTGCTCAAGATGACATGCATATCAACCTTTCCATGCATAATCTTCTCCCCCTTTGACAATAATTCCAAAGGGACCAATCTAGGAGCAAATAAGATATTCAACGAATTCATTGCTCCCCCTTTCTGGCACATCTCCTAAGGTGTAGGAGAGTGAGTAACTCCTAATTTCTTTCGGAGATACTCGAAGACTTCCTTTGGCAAAGGTTTTGTGAAGATATCAGCCACTTGCTCAGTAGTAGGAACGTATTCCAACTTTACCTCACCATCTGCAACTTTATCCTTGAGAAAGTGATAGCGGATTGCAACATGCTTAGTCCTTGAATGCTGAACTGGATTCTTGGAGATATGAATTGCACTAGTGTTATCACAGAGGATCGGCGTAGGATCTGTTGTTGGAACTCCTAAATCAGAGAGCATTTGCCGCATCCATAACACTTGCGTACAACAAGTTGCCGCTGCAATATATTCTGCTTCCGCTGTCGAAAGTGAGACGGAGTCTTGCTTCTTGCTGTGCCAAGCTACCAATCTATCACCAAGATAGAATGCACCACCACTTGTACTCTTGCGATCATCTACGCAACCAGCCCAATCGGCGTCTGAGTATGCGACAAGAGTAAAGGATTTACCTTTAGGATACCATATTCCAAGCTCCATAGTACCTTTTAGATATCGAAATATCCTTTTCACTGCTGTAAGGTGCGTCTCAGTTGGTGATGCTTGAAATCGAGCCACCATACATACTGCTTGTAGAAGATCTGGTCTTGTAGCAGTCAAGTAAAGCAAGCTTCCTATCATAGAACGATAGGTGGTGTGATCAACGGACGAAGCCTTATCATCTTTGCTAAGTTTCGTGTTCGTTGTCATTGGCGTGCTCACGGGCTTGCTGTCTTCCATGTTAAAACGCTTCAGCATTTCCTTTATATATTTCATCTGAGATATAAAAATACCATTTTTCAGCTGCTGAACTTGTAATCCTAGGAAGAACTTTAGCTCTCCAAGCATAGACATCTCAAATTCTTTCGTCATATCTTCAGCAAAAATCCTGCACATAGTCTCATCATTGCCTCCAAATATTATGTCATCAACATAAACAATAACCACCAGCTGTTTGCTTGAATCAGATTTGACATACAGATTGCTATCAACTAGTCCTTTTCCAAAACCAATCTTGCGAAGATAAAGATCCAGCCTTGCATACCATGCCCTTGGCGCCTGTTTCAGTCCATATAGAGCCTTCTTCAGCTTGCAAACTAAGTCTGAATTTTTGCTAATTAGAAAGCCATCAGGTTGCTCAATGTAGACCTCTTCTTCAAGTAAACCATTCAAGAAAGCTGACTTAACATCCATCTGAAATACCTTGAAGGTTTTATAGGCAGCCAATGCAAGAAACATACGAATGGCTTCCAGACGAGCCACCGGTGCAAAGGTCTCTTCAAAATCTATGCCTTCAACTTGTGCATAGCCTTTACAAACCAACCTTGCCTTGTTTCGTATGACCTGACCATCTTCATTCAGCTTGTTCCGAAAGACCCATTTTGTACCAATCACATTCTTATCAGTAGGTCTAGGGACTAGTTCCCATGTGGAGTTTTTCTCAATCTGCTCCAACTCCTCATGCATAGCTTTTAACCAGCTTTCATCTAGACTAGCTTCAGCTACTGTCTTGGGCTCAATGGTGGACACAAGTGAGTAATTGCTAACTACACTTTGTCTAGTTTTTACACCGGCCTCAGGATCTCCAATGATTTGATCCTTAGGGTGTTGCTCTACCCAAGTACTTTTCTTTCTAGGAGAAGTATCCTCTGAATCATCTTTTGCCTTTTCAGAATCAGGTTCAGCCACTTCATCATCAATCTCACTCGAGTCCTCATACACTGGACTGTCATTATGAGTTACCTTCTTTGACTCATGGTTTTCATCAATTCTAACATCAGCACTTTCAATAATTTTTCTGGTCCTTTGTTAAGGCATCTGTAAGCTTTACTAGAGGATGAGTAACCCAGAAAAATACCTTCATCGGCTCTTTCTTCAAATTTGCCCGGATTTTGTTCGAGCCGCTTGATGTAACACTTGCTACCGAAGACTCTGAAGTGCTTGACTGTAGCTTTTCTTCCAAACCATAGCTCATAAGGTGTTTTATCTTCATGTGGCCTGATCAAGCAACGATTCTGAATATAAACAGCCGTATGAATCGCCTCTTTCCAATACTTATCAGCCATCTTACTTTCAATCAGCATGGTGCGTGCCATTTCTTGCACAGTGCGGTTCTTGCGCTCAACAACTCCATTCTGCTGTGGAGTTCTAGGGGCTGAGTATTGTCTTTGGATGCCATGATGTTCACAATACTTAGTGAATTCATCAGATGTGAATTCGCCTCCACGATCAGACCTTAGCGTCTTGATCTGCTTCCCTAGCATGTTTTCAACCTGTGCTTTAAACACTTTGAACCGATCAAGTGCTTGATGTTTATGCTTAAGAAATAATACCCATGTCATGCGAGTAAAATCATCAATGCAAAGCATAAAATACTTATCTCCATTGGTGCTTTGAGTCCGCATCGGTCCACAGAGATCAGTGTGTACCAGCTCAAGAGGTTTCTTCGTATGATGCTCCTTCGTCTTGAACATTACCCTCGTTTGCTTTCCCTTTTGACAAGAGTCACAAATGGGGTTTGAAGGCTTTTCAATTGTAGCCATACCTCTAACAGCCTTTGAATTGCAAATCTTTGACATGTTGCCAAAGTTTAGATGCCCAAGGCGTTTGTGCCACAACCAACTCTCTTCTGACCGACTCAATAAGCATGTCTTTTCAGCTCCATCTGACAAGGTGTAAAGATTTCCAGCTGTCCTTGACCCAGTAGCCACTGTTTTGCCGTTGCTACTCTTCTTGATAGCAAACCCATTCTTTGTAAAAACAATTTCGTGGCCCTTATCACAGATCTGGCTCACACTCAACAGATTGTGTCTCAATCCAGACACATATAAGACCTCTTCAGATCTGATCTTGTTTGCCATCAGCTGAACAACACCTTTTCCAACAATTTTGGCACCATCATTGTTACCAAACTTTACCGAACCACCTTCATAGTGCTGTAACTTGATGAATTTTTCTTTATCACCAGTCATATGACTCGAACAGCCACTATCAAGGACCCATGGTGCTGTCTTCTTTTGTGCATTGTAAGCGGTTTGCACAATGAGAGATTTCTTGCCTTTTTCTGCACTTTTCTTTGCCCTCCAAGTTTTGACTAACTTGGGTTTCTTTTCAACCTGAATTGGTTTAGCAGTAGGCAGCCTACAATCCCTAGCCATGTGTCCAAAATTATGACACTTGTAGCACTCAATATTGTGGCTATTTAGGATTGAGAAAGGGTTCCTTCTCACAACTGGGCTGTTTCTCACATAGAATTTACAATCTGCCCTTCTATGTCCATACCTATTGCAATGATAACAATAGCCATAAAATTTGTATCTTTTATATGGCTGGTTAGGCTTCATGTCCTTTCTCACTTGAATGGGCTCTTTTCTAGGCAGTGTGGGCTTCACAGAATTGGAAGGTGTAGTAACTTGCTTTACAAACACCGTCTCTACAGAAGGTGTAACCTTAGAAGATTCTCCATTCTCAAGTTTCATCACTTCCTCAGTTTTGGTACAGATTTGTATTTCTAGGACATCTACCATCCTTTTATACTCTTCTAATTCAGTTTTCAAAGCAATAACTGAAATTTCAGATTCATGAAGAAGTTTCAGATTTTTCTTACTTGATCTTCGCTCCTTGCTAAGCTCCTCAAGTGCAGCAATGAGCTCTTCTTCAAGATTCACTTCAGCCTCCTCTTCGTTTTCCCAGCTCTTGCTCATCGTCTTCTTCAATAGTAACCATGAAGAGTGCTTCAGTCGCCTCGACTGATTCATCATCGTCCGAAGATTCAGACGTGCTGTCATTATGCTGACTGATGAAGCTCTTTGCTTTGCCCTTCTTTCTGAAATTCTTCTTCCATTTACTCTTATCAACATAAGAGTCATTGTCATTGTCTTCTTTCAGCGGGCACTTCGCAGCAAAGTGGCCAACACCGCCACAATTGAAGCATTTAAAGGGTAGCTTCCCTTTATACTTGCCATTGCTTCCTTTCTTCAGCCTTCTAATAAATTGAGCCTCAAGCTCATCATCATCAGAATCATGACCAGCAATCTCTTTTGCCTTTTTCTGAACTTTGAAGGCCGCTTCTCTATCCGATGAAGACGTCTTACCTATGCGCATCTCATAGGCAGTGAGAGAACCATGCAGCTCATCCATTGAAAACTCGTTCAGATCTTTGGCTTCTTCTATGGCTGAGACTTTAGAATCAAACCGGGGAAGGAGAGATCTTAGAACCTTTTTGACGATGACTGGTTCTTTAATCTCCTCTCCTAGTCCACGAATGTCATTCGTGACTTCATTCACCCGTTGCATGTAAGAATCAACATTCTCGTTATCCTCCATGCGAAGAGACTCAAATTGGGAGCGATGAGTTTGCAATTTCGCTTCTTTGATCTTCTCATCTCCTTCATGGATGCTTTTCAGCTTATCCCAGATTTCCTTGGCTGTCTTGCATGCTATAACTTTGATCAGCTCGCTGTCAACAAGGCCGCTAAAGAGTGCATTCTGCGCCTTAGAGTCGTTGTCTGCTAACTTCTTCGTTGCAGCATCAGTGGGTACAATGGCAGAATTGTAACCGACTCTGACAGTCTCCCAGACATCATAGCCAAGAGATTTGATGAAGGCCTGCATTCTAATCTTCCAAAAGCTGTAATTAGAACCATCAAACAACGGTGCTTTCATATTCGCTGTGCTGGTTGCCATGTGGTTTGACAAAGATCACCCTTAGCGTGTTAAGCTTATCAAGGGAAACCTTACGCTCTGATACCAATTGTTAGATCTCGTGATCACTGAGAGGGGGGGGTGAATCAGTGATCTCTTTTAAACAGGTCCTTGCTAACAACAATTCAAATCAAACCACACAATTTGACACCAGATTTTACGTGGTTCACCAAAAGGCTACGTCCACGGTTCAATCCCGTCCGAACAACAATCCGGTACAGGTCTGAATCTTATTTAGTCGCACCGACGACAAAGAGCACCAACCCTTAAATTCAGATAGCACCA